>JAVJIF010009356.1:0-147527 GCA_038442645.1 Agave tequilana | reverse complement strand
AGTGGGGCCTCCTCGCTGCATAATGGGTCTCCACTTTGGAATGTACTCCCAGACATCCCAGTGGAGAAAATCCTGCGGTGGCTCAGACTTTCAGAAATCAATTCTTTAAGGTTCGTGGTAACTATCAGCCACTGATTTTTAGACTCCAGGGTGGATTCACCCTCCGAAGGTATGGTGGAGGGATTTGACTCTATATGTCCTTGCTCATTTCGAGGAGGATCTGGAGAGGCTGAATCTTTATGAGGCCGTCAGGGCGACCTGTTAGGACAATTCAGATGAGCGTACAGCGAACTTCTACACCATCTTTGAGTTATACTATCCGGCTACAGGGACCTTCTCACACCCTGTTGGCGAATTGGGCATGACTCTGCATGAGATATGGGAAGTCTCTTGCTTTGCCTTTGGGATCCCTCCCATACGAAAATTATTTTCCGTGCGAGGGGTGGAATTGGCACTTCTGGAGAAGTAAGAGCCCGCCTTGTTTGAGACCTACCGGGAGTTAATGTGCCACTTGTACATTTGCTCCAGCATGCATGGAGCAGTAAGGGAGCTTCATGCAGCTTAAAAAGCTGGGGAGATTATTTGTTCCCTGACATGGAAAAATACTCCTGAAGCGGCTCATTGTGGAGTTGCTGATGAAGACATCTTTCGCCGGATGCAAAAGCATTCTCAAGGGGATCTAATTTTGGAAGAAGATGATGGCCCCTATGAGAAAGGCGATATTCTTTAGAGTTTCCTCCACCATCAGGCCCGTCGGTCGACGTCCAGAAGGCACTTCTGGCTGGTTTCTTGACGTGTCTGGTTGAAGAAATATGTGTGCCATCTTCTTCGGGCGACGTCATTCATCCGACTATCTTGTTGCTTGTCGCTCGTCTAGTCCATGGTCATTCTCTTGGACTTCTTTCGGCCATGGTATGCTGTATTCAGAGAGGCCTTCGCGCATTGACTGAGGCTTTCTGTAGGCCACCAACGACGAAACGGGGAAAGGGGACTATTTTACCCTGCGATGGATCAAACCCCAGAATAGGCCTGCCATTATACTTATTTGATGGCGTGGTTCGCCCTTCACTGTCCTTCCATGATTGAAGCCGGAGAGGACCCCCTAGAAGGGTTTTCGAACGGTACTTCTCAGTCGATTCGAGGGATGTTCATGGCTGAAGACTTATGTGGCTGCGGTCCGTAAGTTGCTGTGCCGCTATGACATCTATAGCCTTTTACGCTGCTTCCCCTATATTCGGGATGCGGCCTATGGTGAAGAGTTCAAGGACGTGGGGAAGGGCAGACGTCATTGAGCCGGGGAATTTTTGAGTGGCTGGTTAGCATTCGGCCCTCACATTTGTTGTACGAAGCGGAGACAACTGCTACCTGGAGCCTTATGTTCCAAGTCGTTAGCCCGTCAGTTTGGATATGACCAACTGTACGTGGGCAATCCAAACAGCAATCTGGCTTTCATGGTGAGCCTCATCGATGGAGCCCGTGCATGGCGGTTCTTTATTGATGGCTGTACCGAGCGCGGCTGTGCACGCCTTTAAGGACTCCGAACCTTCTAATGACCCTGGGATCTGCAAGTGGTATATACCTCAAAACTCCACACCCACTGGATTTTCTGTTATATCTCTTTAGTGTGAAGTTAATTTCTCAGCCGCTGAAACGGAAAGTTCACTGAGAAAGGGCGCGGGTAAAAGGGTTCGCGTCCCAGGCCTCGGGGAGTTCATTGCCGTTGATGACAGTGAAGCCTCGATGCAGGAAGTCCCTCGCTTCGAAGCGAAAACGGGTGCGATGGCTCCAGCAGCTACTTCTGGCGTGGTGGGGACGGCCCCCCATAGAACATGCCGATGTTGAAGAAGTGGAGGAAGAAGACCCGATGTCCACTTCAAATGAAAGCGGGAGGGTGGATCTCTTAGGAAGAGGGTAGTGAAGAAGCCTCATCGCTACGCTCCTACGGTTGTTGCAGAGGGCGAATTTCCTACTGCGGCTCCTCCTCCTGCCCATTAGTAACTGAATTGTAAGGTTCCTAAACCGAATATACTGGCGAAGTCGCTCCGAACCCGGGTAAATCAAGCTTCGTTCTTATAATACACTTCTTATGTGTTCCAGACAGCTCATGGTCTGTTTTATGATTCAAGAACTGAGGCGGTGAGAAGCTGAGAGCTGAAGCTGTCGGAGAACAAGGGGAGTATTATGATCCCTTATTTTTTACTTATAAAGAGGGCGATGAGGCTGGCTATTTCGCCATCTCAAAGAATCTCCGGAGATTGATGCAGCTGATGTCGGTCCTTCGGGCGCGCGGGAGAGTTCGAAAGGAGTTCCGAAGCTTCTAGCTCCTTTGGGTGGACCACGGAGGGTTCGGCAAGAGAAGGTTGTGGCCGGCCATTCGTGTTGATTCCGCCAAAGATTTTCCTATGGAGCACGTAGGGACTGATACAGCCGTCAAGAACGATTGAGGCAATATTATCTTTTGGTATTGTTTTGACCTTTTTAGCACTTGTTATTTGTTTATGCCCTGCCTAAATAAAGTCTTATTGCAGGTGTTCCGCCTTTGGGTGCATCGACTTCAAGGGAGCCAACCAATCTTCCTGAGGAAACCAGGGGTGAAGCAAGTGCTTCGATCGCAGCGGTTGCTGCTGAGTAGATGCCTTGTATGGCGACCTCCCCTCTTCAGCCTGCAGCCTGACACAGCTAGAGGAACTGAAATTGAGGGACGGTAGTCACAGAGCCAATCTCACTTCAAACTATATCGGCGAGTGAGATGCCATTGGTTTTCGCCAGCGCTGCCTATCTTGCCAAGTGTGGAGCTGAGGGTGATTGCCAGTCCTACTTCTCCAACACTGTGGTTAAGCCTGCTCTCCCCAGAAATAGTCACTAGTCTGACCTCAGTTGGTGGCTAGTGTACTGGTTTCAATGGAAGACTTCTCCGAGATCACCGACGATCTCTCATGTTTCTTGCAGCCAGTGCTTCTACTATTCCTTCCACAGTAGTGTCAATAAAGTCGTGGAATCTTCAGAGGCTGCTCTCGTCGTGCCAGGAGTGATTGAGGCCGAGAATAAATTGAATTTGTGGCTGAGCTAGTCGATATAGCATTTATAAGGGCTTGAAGCGATCCATTGCTTTGATTTTGAAAGGCTCGACTACTTCATTTTCTGCTCTAAAGGTGGTCCTCTCCCGAAGCATTGAGAGTATCCAAGACTTTGGAGGGGATGACCAGGCCGCTGCATTGGAACTTCTGGTGGCACACTTGAGAGGGATGTAGACGAATGGCGCCGTCTTAGCCATTCGGACCTGGATGGAGTCTTTGGTTAAGGAGCACGTTGCGCACCTTGTTGCTCAAATGTATGAAGCCCATCTTGCATGCCACGACAGGAAGCTGCTAAGGCTATTTCTTCTGACTTGAAATCCTTAGAGACAAGGAAGGTAGAGCTCGGGGACGCCATAGATGCTTCTAGCAGTGCTCTTCTTGACACTGAGATAAAATTGAAAAGGCCAAGGAGATGATCAAAAAGGTAAATCTCTTTTATCCAAGGCTGAACTAGTGCGTTTTGAAGAGGCTGCCCGGCTCGAGCAGCTTAGGGCTCAAAATGACAAACTCTTACGGCAAGAGCTAGCTCAGAGGGCAACCTTGGTTGAAGTTGAAGCTTGCTTAGCCCAGACGGCGAGCTTTAATGAGACTGAGCTGAGGTCGCAGGTGCTTGTCAGGGCTGCTGACAATAGGAAGACAAGGCTGGCCATTCTTGAAGGGCGGATCAAATCTTATGAAGCACCATCATAGCTTATAATATGTGCCTTCATGTATCCCTCTTTTTAGAATCAATGAAAGCGATTTCATTTTGACTCCCTGTTGTGTATTTTTCACTTATTTTATTTTCTGAATTCTCGCTTTCAAGTTGTATCGCAGTCTTTTGAGAAAATAGTCCTTACTGGACTGAATAATGAGACTTGGCTATCTGCCAGTTCAGAGGTCGTAATGACGTAACCGATTGAGAAGCCACCAAGCTCGAAGTAGTCCTTGTCGGACTGAAAGGTGAGACTTGGCTATCTGCCAATTCAGAGGTCGCAATACATAGACAAACCGATTAAGAAGCCACCAAGCTCAAAGTAGTCCTTGATAGACTAAAATGTGAGACTTGGCTATCTGCCGGTTAGAGGTCGCGCAATGACGTAACCGATTGAGAAACCACCAACTCGAAGTAGTCCTTGCTGGACTGAAAGGTGAGACTTGGCTTTCTGCCAATTGAGAAGCCACCAAGCATCAAGTAGTTTCTTGTCGGACTGAAAGATGAGACTTGGCTATCTGCCAGTTCAGAGGGTCACTATAACGTAACCGATTGAGAGCCCACCAAGCTCGAAGTAGCCCTTGTCGGGCTAAAAAATGAGAGACTTGGCTATTGCCCGGTTCAGAGGTCGCAATGACATAACCGTTGAGAAGCCACCAAGCTTGAATAGTCCTTGCCGGACTGAAAGGTGAGACTTGGCTATCTGCCGGTTCAGGGGTCGCAATGACATAACCGATTGAGAAGCCACCAAGCTCAAAGTATTCCTTGTCAGACTGAAAGGTGAGACTTGGCTATCTGCCGGTTCAGAGGTCGCAATGACGGAACTGATTGAGAAGCCACCAAGCTCGAAATTCTGATGGGATTTGGAAAAAAGTCTCATTTTCATTACAAAAAATGAGGAGATCACTGTCATAGGTTTAATGTTAACGTAACAGCGAAATGGATGCCAGAGATTTATACTGTTAAACATAGCATGGAAGGGTCTCGTTCTCACGAGGAGAAACGAGGAAATCATGTCATATGTTTAGTGTTAACGTAACAGTGAAATGGATGCCAGAGGTTATACTGTTAAACATAGCATAAAAAGGGGTCTCGTTCTCACAGGGAGAAACGAAGAAATCACTGTCATAGGTTTAGTGTTAACGTAACAGCGAAATGGATGCCAGAGGTTATACTGTTAAACATAGCATGAAAAGGTCTCGTTCTTACGGGGAGCAACGAGGAAATCACTGTCATAGGTTTAGTGTTAACGTAACAGCGAAATGGATGCCAGAGGTTATACTGTTAAACATAGCATAAAAGCGGTCTGTTCTCACAGAGAGAAACGAGAAAATCACTGTCATAGTTTAGTGTTAACATAACAGTGAAATGAATGCCAGAGGTTATACTGTTAACATTGCATGAAATGGGGTCTCGTTCTCACGGGGAGAAATGAGGAATCACTGCCATAGGTTTAGTGTTAACGTAACAGCGAAATGGATGGAAAAATCTTTTTATGTGGTCTTACCATTCTATAGATGAGAATTGGTAAGTGATTTTGGAGAGGGAATCAAAATGGGAACATGCCCTTAGGATTTTTAGCAAATCCTCAGTTGTCAAAGGGTTTGATATGCCTTTACCAACTAAAGTTTGAGTCGGGCTAGCCATGCTATTCCCCTCAGCATGATGAGTTGTCGAGGACTTATGTTGGGGCTTAAAGGCCAACATTTTCCTCTATCCTTAACAGTTAAAGGTGTTGGATCATTTGGTTAGCGTATGTGTAACCTTGATTCTCCTTTGGGACAACCAGTGTATGACCAGGTTCCTACTGGTTTATGGTTGTATGATCCTATTTGGAGGAAGAGAGAGGGCTCTTTCTGTGTACCTTGGATTTGAAGGTCTTGATCAGAGGTGTAGTGTTAACTTGATCATGAGAAGGATCCTTAATTAAGGATAATACTTCTTTAAGAACTTGCCATTGTTGGCATCATGAGTAAATCGCCATCTGAAGTCATAAGGCGATATGCTCCGTTTGAATAGACTGTTTCTATTGCAAACGGTCCCTTCCCATTTAGGCTAAAATTTGCCTTTGGTTTTGTGCGTCATGATCATCGGTCGTCTGACGGTTAAACCAATCTCCTTTCTGAAAGACTCTTTGCTTGACCTTCTTGTTGAAGGATTTTGAGATTCGAGCTTGATACAACTCGATGTGCTGCTGAGCTTGTAGTCGCTTCTCATCTAGAGCTTCGAGCTCTTGAAGACGCAACCGATCATTGTTCTCTGATATGATCTTAGTGGTCAGAGCAAACTCGTAATGACGGCATTTGGATTTCCAACGGTATGACTGCTTCACACCGTACACTAGAGAAAAAGGCGTATTGCCTGTCGGGGTCCGAACTGTGGTTTGATAGGCCAAAGACATTCACCAAGCTTTTCGTCCCAATCTCGCTTATTCGAGGAGATGAACTTTTTGAGTAACTTGATGATCGTCTTGTTGAATGCTTCTGCAAGCCATTAGCGGCGGGATTATAGGCAGTTGAAGCCACATTCTGAATTCGGTATTTATCGCAGAATCGATAGAATACCTGGCTTATGAATTGGGGACCGTTATCATGGATGATCCGCCTAGGGACACCAAATCGATGAATGACGTGGTGTTTGATGAAATTAACCACGTTGGAAGTTTTGACTTCAACCAGTGGTATGGCTTCTGCCCACTTTGAAAAGTAATAGGTTATTGCCAGGATAAACTGGTGACCTTTCATCGAAGAGGGGCTGATTGGCCCTATGACATCGATTCCCCGTGCTTCAAATGGCCATGAAGCAACAATTGGATGGAGCAACTCCGGAAGTTGGTGTATGAAGTCCACATGAATTTGGCATGCTTTACACCTTCGTGCATATTGGGTGGCATCGGCTATCATGGTTGGCCAATAATATCTAAGCCTATGCAATCTGTCTTTAAGTTTTGGACCTGGCTGATGAGCTCCGCATATGCCGTCGTGTGCTTCTTTAAGCACTTCCTGCGCCTCTGAATTAGAAAGGCAATGGAGAAGGATACCGTCATATAAACGACGGTAAAGTGTCTTTAGAGTTGGATCATAGTAAAAACGGAGAGACCTTCGTCTGATAGATGCCGCTTCTTTAGGATCGTCTGGTAACAGACCATGTAGAGCATAATCGATGAAAGAAAACCGCCAATCCTCAGCTCAAGATCCGTCGTGATAGTATAGACCTCTCTGGTTCTTAACATTTGTTTAGAGCAGACAAGGTGTCGAGTCGCCACTGTGAGGTGATACTGGTGTCGACTGGTAAGGCTAGTGTTGTTGCTAATGCAGCAAGAGCATCCGCCTTAGTATTCTGAGATCGAGACACGTGCCCGATGTAGAAACCATTAAACAGATTAGCCAATCGATGACCGTGTGATAATAAGGCACCAAGTCTTCGTGACGGACTTCATATTCGCCTTTAACCTGACTGATAATCAGTTTTGAATCACCGTAAGCTTCGAGGTAGCGTACCCCCATTCCGTGGGCGAATTGAAGGCCAATGAGCAGAGCATTATATTCCGCTACATTATTGGAGCATGATTCCATCAGGGAGAATGCTCTAGGAAGGACGTGATTTTGTGGGGAGATAAGCACAACCCCACGCCGACGATGATTTTGCCTTTAGGGCCTATTCGTGATGCTCCATCGAAGACATCTGCTAAAATTCATCCTCTGAAGTTATATTAGACTCAAAGACATCATCTGAAATATCTTCGTGAAGTTTTAGAGTTCTCTGGGACTGGATGAGCAGCCAAGAACTCCGCAAGAGCCTGGCGTTTAACCGCCTTTTGAGGGATAAAGATTATGTCATATTGAGACAAAAGAAGCGCCCATTTAGCTAATCTTGAATTCAATGATCCTAGCTTCGTCATGAGAAGATGGAAAGGATTCACTCTGGAGATGACATGTATGGTTTGGCCAACCAAATAATGTCGTGTCTTCTGAACATCAAAGACAAGAGCTAAGCACTCCTTCTCGATAGGATTATAGCGAGATTCTGCTCCTATCAGAGTCCTGCTCAGATAATAAATGGCCTGTTCGTGACCATACTCGTCCTTTTAAGGGAAGGAGGGCACAAAGAGAATGGTCTATAGCTTTCACATAAAGTAAATGGTTTCCCTGATGTGGGAGCCACTAATACTGGAGGTTTTGTGAGATATCTCTTGATATCTTCATAAGCTTCCTGACAAGCTTGATCCCATAAGAAAGAATTACCCTTTTTCATGAGTCAGGTGAACGGTTGACAGCGGCCTGATAGATTTGCAATGAATCTTCTAATATAAGCCAGTCTACCCTGCAAGCCTCTAAGCTCTTTGAGATTCCTAGGTGGGTGCATGTTCTAAATGGCTTTGATTTTGTCTGGGTCAAGATGAATCCCTTTGATGTAACAATAAATCCAAGAAACTTGCCACTCGAAACTCCCAAGAAGAATTTTGTCGGATTCATTTTCAGTTTGATGAGCTTGCATTATGTCGAATATCGTTCTCAAGTTACGAAGATGGTCATTCTTATTGCGGCTTTTGACGACAACGTCATCGACATAGCATTCTACCGTTTTTCGGAGATGATCGCGGAAGATTGTACTCATTGCCCGCTGATAGGTTGCGCCGGCATTCTTTAGCCCAAAGGGCATCACAGTATAGCAGTATACACCAATGGTGTTCGGAACAAAGTGTGCTTCTCGTTGTCGGGGTACATTTTGATTTGATTGTACCCTGAAAAGCCGTCTATAAAAGACATTCTTTCGAATCCACAGGTGTTGTCAATCATGACATCGGTGATGGGCAGTGAGAATTCGTCTTTAGGACAAGCTGTATTGAGATCACGGTAGTCGATGCAGATCTATATTTTCTCATTCTTCTTGAGGATGGGAACGATATTAGCAACCCAATCTAGATGTCGTTCCTCCCGTATGAAGCCACATGCAATGAGCTTATGAACTTCGACTTCAATAGCCTCCATAATATTCGGGCGAAACCGACATTGTTGCTGCTTGACTGGCTTGACGTCAGGCTTGATATTTAGACGATGCATGGCTACTTGTGGGTCAAGTCCGGGCATGTCTTCATAGTTCCATGCGAAGACGTCTATATACTCCTTTACGAGTATTATTAATTCTTCCTTTTCTGTAAGTGATAAGCTCTCACTTATAAAGATGGGTTTAGGGTAATCTTGACTACCCAAATTGACCTGCATCACCTTGTCTTCAGTAGGTGATTCGCGCAGTTCGAATAGCTTTTCCATTGGAGATCTAATTGCTGGGCCCATGGTTCCTTGTCAGTATCTTCCGCTGGCTCCAATTGACTGCTTGAAGTCATATTAACGATGAGATTCTCGAACATCACTCCCACACTAACATCTGAGTCCCATTCAGAAGAAGAGGCGGAATGTGATGGAATTGGTTCATCGTCTTTGAATTGAACCGTTACTAGCGATGTGGGTGTAATGTATCCCAACCCCCTGCGTGTATTATCATAGTAATTTGTAGGCTTCCCTTTTGGCACAAAGTTACGCAGCAAACTACGCCTTCCTTTTCCGAAATTCAGGCCCTCTCCATGCTTTAAGTTTACCCAATTTCTTCATATATGGCGCGCTGGTCATGCGTAATGGAAGAATTGTGGGGTGTCTGAGTCTGAACTTGAATCTGTGGCTATGGATCCCCGTGGTTGAGTTCTATCGAAAATTATCGGTAACTGACCTTCTTTAGATGGGAAATCATTAAAGCGACCCCTTCTATAGATTCCATGGGTGCACCAGATGCACTTGGTCTATGTAAAGGCATGTGCAGAGAGCTATCCGTAATGGATTCAAACAACCCAACACTCGCAGGATAATCAAAGGAAATATTATCATTAATTATCCATTCGCACTTATCCTCAGAAGGAGTGTTACATTGGAGATTATTAAGACATGCTATAATTGGTTCACCAATAAAAATAGCTGGCATGTCTGCTTCAGACTCTGAATCTACCACATTGACTATCATCATCGTCCAGCAATAGTTCTTTTGATGTTACACCGGCCTCTTGATACAGGAGAGCGTCAGTGAAGTAATTTTCAACCCCTTTGAATGGTTGCTTCTCAGCAAAGACAGTTCGTACTGTCACGTCATCTTCAACATATTTGAAGCACTGGTGCAGAGTGGAGGGAACGATCCAGTTGGCGTGGATCCATGGTCATCCTAGTAGTAGGTTATATGATGTGTCAGCGTCAATGACATAGCACGTCACTTCTGACTTCAGGCTCCCGATCCGGCAACGGAGTCGAATTTTCCCAAGTGGATGACTACCCGGCATTGAAACCGTATATTGTAGAAGTGATTGCGGACAACCTATATAGTGGTATACCGAGGAAGTAGAGGAGCCTTTTGGGGATGATGCTGAGTGCAGACCCCGGATCAACCTGTACCCTTTCAATGCATGTTGAACTGATGTATCCGGTGTAGTACAGAGGTCGATCGTGCTTGTTGTCTTAAGAAGCATATCTTCCACTGTGAAGGTAATAGCGGATACCTTTGATTGTACATGATGGCATTCAGGGCATGGAGATTGAGCGTCATCTTTAAGGGTTTCTGGCATATATGTCAGGAATGATTCTGAATTAGCCAGCGCATCCCTCAGTGCCTCTCTTGTCTCTTTTAAGAGACGAAGGAGCTCGTGTATGGTAATACGAGCCAGGATATTAGCCAGCTAGGCCAATATGTCAAAACGAAAGGGCATGTCAAGCCCTGGGCCTGAAGGATTTTTTAGGACATGGTCGAACCGGACTTCCTTAGGCTTCTCCTTTCCCTTGGTCGGAATCGAAGCGGGTGCTGGTACTTGTACCGATGTCGTTTTTTGTTGTGTCTCGTCAGTAGCTTTCTCATACTGTTTTAAGTATGATTTTTCGGATCGAGTACCCGTCGACTGAGGTACTTCAGCTTGCGTCGTGCAACCGTGCTTTTTCCCTTCAGAATCGCTGAGAGAAGCTGATGTGAAATTGTCATCGTCTGGCAGGATGGAGATGAAATTGCAAGATTTGCCCTTTGACTTGGACTTCGTTGAATCCCACTGTACGTCTTGGACAAGGTCTGGGTGTATCCACATGATTTTTCCTGTCTCCAATATCAAGGGAATAAGACCCCTATGATCTTGAGTTTTAACTGCAGGATGTTTGACTTCCAGCCGTGGCGCAGGGACTGGATAAGTCCCATCAGGAACTGTGACCTTTGGGGTTTTGCCGAACTCGAGGGTCACCATATTTGCAGTGATTTTCTTCTGCTCTGACTTCAGTGTCAGGACTTCGGTATCGATCAAAGCTTGAATTCTATCCTTGAGGACAAAGCACTTGTCAATAGAATGGTGAATCATCTTGTGGAAGAGACAGTATTTGGGGTCATTCGTGCGTCCTATTCATTGGGATGTCGAGCATCTGACAGCTTCAATTTATTCCCTTTGTGGAGTAAATGGAATATTGTGGCCACCTGGTCGTCTTTGAAGAAGTACTGTTTCGGAGGAAACTTAGACTCCTGATTATTGAAGCTGCTCTTCTTGGACTTCGACTGAACATCTCCTAACAATTCAACGGACATAGTCTCTTTCCCTTTGGCTTGAGAAGACTGCGCCATGTCGCTACGTCCTTTATTATTCATACCCCATTTGCCTTTAGGGGTGGATGGTGTTTTCCATTGATTTGCAAAGGTGAAAACTTACAATAAAAAGTTGAGGAGCTAAATTACAAGTATTCTAAAAAGATTACAAGTAGATCTTCTCAGAGATTCTGGAGAAGTGTGCCGTAGGAGTCTGGTCAGCGCGCGACCACTTTGTCCCTTTGACGATGCGAGCGATGAGATTCCCTTCTCGCCTGGTTCGAGGAATCAGAGAACAGAAGGTTGGTAGAACCCTCTTGCTGCTTCTCAAAACCGCCTTCAATTAGGAATTCCTTCTGCCTGGTTCCGGAGATCCCTTAAGAAGAAAGTATTAGGGTATCAGCACCCTGAATAGAGAAGCAATTCTCTAAAAGTCTTTGAATCTTGTGCGCGCAGTGCGCCGTGAAGAAGTCTCTGCTTGTGGAGTCCTCTCTCTCTCTTTGCCGGGGGTCTCTTGCACGTGTCCGTGGTCTCCCCTCCTTGTGCCCCTGGTGTGCTATTTATAAGGAGAGCAAGGGTATAATTGTCCCTTGAAAGTATAGAAACAGATTGAATCAAATCTGTTTAAACCTGAAAAGTAGCCTTGCTGCGAGGCTAGGATCAGCTTCTGCGAAGCTAGAAATGGCAAGTCGATTGATCCTCCTGATCCGTTTTGATTCTTTCCATATAATTGGAAGATTTCCCCTAATCCACTTTCTCGTTTTAGAAGAGTCAAGAGATTATGGCAATCAACTGTCAAATTTGATCTCAGATTTGATCTTGATTGGATTTGATCTTGATCCCGATTAGATCTGATCTCATCTGGAGATTTGATTGGTCAAAGGTTGACCATAGCAGACCAGCAGCGGCGCTGCCCGCTTTGAACTTACAGCAGAGCTGGAAGCAGTATCTGGCGAAGTCAGAAGAAAGCTCTTTGGCGGAGCTAAATGTCTTCTGTGGCAAAGCTACCGCATACCCTTTCTGCGCAGTTGCGTGTGGCTTCAGGCGGAGCAAACTCTCTTCTGTGGAGTTGCGCTTCAGCAGTTCAGGCGAAGCTATAAGTTAGTTTCCGGCGGAGCTGTGAATGGCTTAGGCGAAGTTGGATGATCTTAGCCTCTCAGGCGAGGCTGTCCCTTTGGGCTCATGTGATACTAAGTGCTAGCATTTTAGACTTGCTGAGGTCTGTTCAGAGATAATCGGGCTCACTGTCTGCTTGACTGGATCAGTGGAGTCCAAGTTACTTCCTTGTCCCTCGGAGATGGGTAAAAACTGGTCGTCAGCTTATCTGTCACTCGTCTTTTGTAAATGTCAACAAGTTTAGATATTGTTCAGGCCAGTAAGAATCTTGTCTTTTTTAAGTGTCAACAAGACCCCCTTCAAAGTTTTCGAAAGTCTGCAATAGCTCAGACTTTGAAATACTTTGAATTGCTTTGATCAGTGGTATGTGAAGTACGAACGTCGCCATGGTGGTTAAGTTCAGCTTCGCTTTCAATCCTGCTTTGGGATAAGTTCGCCGAAGAATCATGTAAATTCGTGTCCGGGTAGCTTCGCGTTTGGGCTTTCCGGAATAAGCTCACTCTGGAACATTTGTTTCTTTCCCGAGGCCAGCTGCTGTGGGCCGGTTACGAGAAAGATTACTCCTTCTCTCGCATTGATCGAGGGAGATATTCTCCCCTTGTGAATTTCCGAGGGAGGGCATTCCCTTTTTCAAGGCGCCATAAATGCCTTTATGAGGGAGACACTTCTTCCTTTGCACGATTCCAAGGAAAACCGTCCCTTTCTCAAGGCACAATAAATGCCTTAAATGCGCTCGTGCTTCCACGCTTGAGGCGGCAATGCTCAGGCCATGAGGCCTATAAATAGGACACCTGAAGTCCTCTGAAGAGCAGTGATCTGCTCTTCTTCTCTTCTCTTGGTTGAGAGAGATACTCAAATCTCTAAACTAGTGGGGATACCCACTCTGGTCATTATCCGGCCAAGGACCGGTAAGTCTCGGTCATCCAGAGGCTTTACCAATGGACTTTAGGGAGTTTATTTCCCTTAATTTAGCTTTAACAGCTGCCTCAAGGATTAATTTTCCTTGTTGATCTGCAAAGAAGGGTTTCATCCCTGTTTTCCAGCTTCCCGACGAAGCTATCTTTCGAACAAAGAAAGATAATTGCATGCTTGTTAAGTTCGCCACACAAGCAAAACTTGGGACTTAGTCTCTTCAAAGTTGAACCAGTCTTGCCATATAGGTGGGGTTAAGACTGCGTCCCTCAGGATCAGTCTGGCTTAGCCATATAGGCGAGGCTAGGACTTGGCATTTGCTGAGCTAGCCCATCATCACTGTGCAAGCGAGGCTATCCTCTACTTTAACTGAAATCAATGTTTGACTGAATCAGATTGCTTCACCCCAAAGAATTTGACTTAGTTCTTTTACAGCTTCTCCTGTGTTTAACTCCTAATTTGTTCTAGTTTGCATTGCAATGAGCTATGTTTGCCAATCTTATGACTTGATGAAAGAGACCAGAAAATTTTCTCTTGCTTTTCCAGTTGAAACTTTGCTCTTAAGCTGGAGGAACAAACTGGGGCAGCTGATGTATGTCCCAAAAGAGGTTGGCTATTTCGCCGTCTCAGAAGGATCCGGAGATAACGCGGCTGATGTTGGTCCTTCGGGCGCCGGAACTTCGAAAGGAAGTTCCGAAGCTTCTAGCTCCTTTGGGTGGACTACGGAGGGTTCGGCAAGCGAAGGCGGGCTGACCATTCATGTTGACTCCGCCAAAGATTTTTCAATGGAGCCCGTAGAGACTGATGTAGCCGCTAAGATAATTGAGGCGACATTATCTTTTGGTATGATTTTGACCCTTTTGACTCTTGCTATTTGTTGTGTCCTGCCTAAACACAGTCTTGTTGCAGGTGTTCCGCCTCTGGGTGCGTCAACTTCAAGAGAGCCCACCTGTCTTCCTGAGGGATCCAGGGGTGACATGAGCACTTCGACCGCGGCGGATGCTGCTGAGTTGGATGTTTTGTATGGTGACCTGCCCTCTTATCAGCCTGAACCAGCCAGAGGAACAGAGGTTGAAGGGACGGTAGTCACGGAGGTAACTTCACTCCCAATTATATCAACGAGTGAGGTGCCATCAGTTTTGCCAGGTGCGGAGCTGAGGGTGATTACAAGTCCTACTTCCCCAACACTAGTGGTTGAGCTTGTTGTCCAGGAAATGGTCACTAGTCCTGCCTCGGTTGTGCCTAGTGTACTGGTTTCAATGAGGACTCCGCCAAGATCACCGATGACCTGCCATACTGCTGCAGCCAGTGTTCTCACTGTTCCTTCCACAGTAACGTCAACAAGGCAGGTGGAATCTTCTGAGGCTGCTCGTCTGCCAGGAGTGGCTGAGGCCGAAAATTAATTTGTAGCTGAAATAGTCGACAGCTTCTATAAGAGCTTGAAGCGATCCATCGACCTGGTCTTGAAAGGCTCGACTATGTCATTTTCTACTTTAAAGGTGGTCCTCTCCCGCAGTATTGAGAGTATCCGGGACTTTAGAGGGGATAACCAGGCCGCTGCATTAGAACTTCTGGTAGACCAATTTGAGAGGGATGTAGAAGAATGACGCTGTCTCAGCCATTCGGACCTGGATCTTCGGTTGATGAGCAGCTTGCGCACCTTATCGCTCAAATACATGAAGCCCATCTTGCCACTCAGGAAGCCGCTAAGGCCATTTCTTTGGACTTGAAATCCTTGGAGACAAGGCAAGTATAGCTTGGGGACGCCATAGATGCTTCTAACAGTTCTCTTCTTGACGCTGAAGACAAAATCGAGAAGGCTAAGGAGATGATCAGGAAGGAAAATCTTCTCTTATCCAAGGCTGAACCAGTGCGTCTTGAAGAAACTGCGCGGCTTGAGCAGCTTAAAGCTCAGAGTGATGAACTCTCGCGACAGGAGTTAGCTCAGAGGGCAACCTTAGTTGAAGTTGAAGCTCGCTTGGCCCAGATGGCGAGTTTTAATGAGGCTGAGCTAAGGTCGCAGGCACTTGTCCGGGCTGCTGATGATAAGAAGACAAGGCTGGCCTTCCTTGAAGAACGGATCAGATCTTATGACGCACTCTCATAGCTTATAATATATGTGCCTCCATGTATCCCTTCCTTTTTTTGGAATCAATAAAAGTAATTTTGTTTGACTTCTTGTCGAATCTCCAACTTGTTTTATTCTTTGAATTGTCGCTTTCGAGTTGTCTTGCAGCCGTACCGGACTGAATAAAGAGACTTGGCTATCTGCCGGTTCAGAGGTCACAATGACGTAACCGTTGAGAAGCCACCAAGCTCGAAGTAGTCCTTGACGAACTGAAATGTGAGACTTGGCTATCTGCCGGTTCAGAGGTCGCAGTGACGTAACCGATTGAGAAGCCACCAAGCTCAAGATTAGCCTTTATAGGGCTAAAAGGGTAATACTTGTCTTTTGTAAATGTCAACAAGTACGGGTGAGACCTTGTTGGTACATGTTTCGATGAAGACGTTTGCGATGCATGACATTTGGAGCTCTAAACAAATGAAGAATCAAGAGTTCTACATGATCAAGATGTGCCAACAGACCTGTCTTTTGTAAATGTCAACAGGCTCAAGGTTGAGACTTGTCTTTTGTAAATGTCAACAAGCTCAAAATTGAGACTTGGCTATCTGCCAGTTCAGAGGTCGCAATGACATAACTGGTTGAGAAGCTACCAAGCTCAAGATTTGTGATACTTGTCTTTTGTAAATGTCAACAAGTATCGAGACCTGTCTTTTATAAATATCAACAAGCTCAAGATTGAGACTTGGCTATCTGCCAGTTCAGAGATCGCAATGACATAACTGGTTGAGAAGCCACCAAGCTCAAAGTGGTGATGGAATTTGGGAAAAAGGTCTCGTTTTCACGAGGAGGAACGAGGAAATCACTGTCATAGGTTTAGTGTTAACGTAACAACGAAATGGAGAGATTTGTATATGTGGCCTTACCATTCTATGGGTGAGAATTGGTAAGTGATTTTGGAGAGGGAATCAAATGGGAACAGGTCCCTTAGGATTTTTAGCAAATCCCCAGCTGTCAACGGGTTTGATATACCTTTACCAACTACCGTTTGAGTCGGGCTAGCCATGCTATTCCCTCAGCATGATGAGTTATCGAGGATTTATGTTGGGCTTAGAGTCTAACATTTTCATCTATCCTTAATCGTTAAGGATGTTGGATCATATGGTTAGCGCATGCGTAAGCTTGATTCTTCTTTGAGGGAACCAGTTTATGACCAGGTTCCCACTGTTTATGGTTGTATGATCTCGCTTGGAGGAAGAGAAAGGCTCTCTTTCCATGTACCTTGGATATGAAGGTCTTGATCAGAGGTAAGGATCCTTAATCAAGGATAATACTTCTTTAAGAACTTTCCATTGATTGGCATCATGAGTAAGTTGCCGTCTGAAGTCATAAGACGGCATGCTCCGTTCGAATAGACTATTTCTATTACAAACGGTCCTTCCCATTTAGGCTGAAATTTGCCTTTGGTCTTGTACGTCATAATCATCGGTCGTTTGACGGCTAAAACCAAATCTTCTTTCTGGAAAACTCTTTGTTTGACCTTCTTATTGAAGACTTTTGAGATTCAAGCTTGATACAACTCGATGTGTTGCTGAGCTTGTAGTCGCTTCTCATCTAGGGCTTCGAGCTCTTGAAGATGCAAACGACCATTGTCTTCTGATGTGATTTTAGTCGTTAAAGCGACACGCAATGATGGCATTTGGATTTCTAACAGGATGACTGCCTCACACCCGTATACCAGAGAAAAAGGCGTATTGCCTGTCGGGGTCCGAACCGTGATTCGGTAGACCCAAAGACATTCACCAAGCTTTTCGTCTCAATCTCGCTTATTCGAGGAGACGAACTTCTTGAGTAACTTGATGATTGTTTTGTTGAATGCTTTAGCCAAGCCATTAGCGGCGGGATTATAGGCAGTTGAAGCCACATTCTGAATTCGGTATTTATCGCAGGACCGATAAAATACCTGACTTATGAATTGGGGACCGTTATTATGGATGATCCGCCTAGGGACACCAAATTAATAGATGACATCGTGTTTGATGAAATTAACCACATTAGAGGTTTTGACTTCAACCAGTGGTATACCTTCTGCCCATTTTGAAAAGTAATCAGTTATTGCCAGGAAAAACCGGTGACCTCTTGTCGAGGAGGGGCTGATTGGCCCTACGACATCGATTCCCCATGCTTCAAATGGCCATGAAGCAACAGTTGGGTGGAGTAACTCTGAGGGCTGGTGTATGAAGTCCGCATGAATCTGGCACGCTTTACACCTTCGTGCATATTGGATGGCATCGGCTATCATGGTTGGCCAATAGTATCCAAGCCTATGCAATCTTTCTTTAAGTTTTGAACCTGGCTGATGAGCTCCACAAATGCCGTCGTGTGCTTCTTTAAGCACTTCCTGTGCCTCCGAATTGGAAAGGCAACGGAGGAGAACACCGTCATATGAACGACGGTAAAGTGTCTTCAAAGTCGGATCGTAGTAGAAACGGAGAGACCTTCGTCTGATAGATGCCGCCTCTTTAGGATCGTATGGTAGCAGACCATGTAAAGCATAGTCGATGAGAGGAAATCGCCAATCTCTCGGGTCAAGATCTGTCGAGACATTATAAACCTCTCTGGTTCTTAACATATGTTTAGAGCAGACAAGGTGTCGAGTCGCCACTGTGAGGTGATATTCGGTGTTGACTGGCAAGGCTAACGTCGTTGCTAACGCGGCAAGAGCATCTGCCTTAGTATTCTGAGATCGAAAGACGTGCCCGGTGTAGAAACCTTCAAATAGATTAGCCAACTCGATGACTGTGTGGTAATAAGGCACCAAGTCTTCATGACAGACCTCATATTCACCCTTAACTGATTGATAATCAGTTTTGAATCGCCATAAGCTTTGAGGTAGCGTACCCCATTCCATGGGCGAGCTGAAGGCCAATGAGCAGAGCATTATATTCCGCTATATTGTTAGAGCATGATTCTGTCAGAGAGAATGCTCTAGGAAGGACGTGATTTTGTGGGGAGATGAACATAACCCCCACACCGGCAATAATCTTGCCTTTAGGACCTATTTGTGATGCTCCATCGAAGAACATCTGCCAACATATCCTCTGCTGTGAAGGTAATAGCAGGTACCTTTGATTGCACATGATGACATTCAGGGCAAGAAGACTGAGCGTCATCGTTAGGAATTTCTGGTATGTACTCAAGAATGATTCTGAGTTGGCCAGTGCATCTCTGAATGCTTCTCTTGTCTCTTTGAGAGACGAAGGAGCTCGTGTATGGTAATACGAGCTGGGATATTAGCCAGCTGAGCCAATATGTCAAAACGAAAGGGCGTGTCAAGCCCTGGGCCTGAAGGCCTCTTCAGGACATGGTCAAACCGGACCTCTTTAGGCTTCTCTTTTCCCTTGGTTGGAATCGAAGCGGATGCTGGTACTTATACTGACGTCGTTTGCTGTTGTGTCTCGTCAGTAGTTTTCTCATACTATTTTAAATATGATTTCCCGGATCGAGTACCCGTCGGTTGAGGTACATCGGCCTGCGTTGCGCAAGCGTGCTTTTCTCCTTCAGAATCGCTAAGAGAAGCTGTCGTGAAATTGTCGTTGTTCGGTAGGAGGGAGATGACATTGCAAGATTGGCCCTTCGACTTGGACTTCTTTGAATCCCACTGTACGTCTTGGATAAGGTCTGGGTGTATCCACATGACTTCCCCTGTCTCCAATGTCAAGGGAACAAGACCTCTATTATCTTGAGTTTTAGCCGAGGATGCTTGACTTCCAGTCGTGGCGCAGGGACTGGATAAGTCCCGTCAGGAACTGTGACCCTTGGGGTTTTGCCGAACTCGAGGGTCACCATATTAGCAGTGACTTTCTTCTGCTTTGCTTTTAGTGTCAGGACCCCTGCGTCGATCAAGGCTTGAATTCTGTCTTTGAGGACATAGCAGTTGTCAGTAAGATGGTGAATCATCCTGTGGTAGAGATAGTATTTGGAGTCATTTGTGCGTCCTATTTCATTAGGACGCCGAGCCTCTGGCAGCTTCATTTTATTTCCTTTGTGGAGTAAATGAAATATTGTGACCACCTGATCGTCTCTGAAGGAATACTATTTTGGAGGAAACTTAGATTCCTGATTATTAGAGCCGCTCTTCTTGGCTTTCGATTGCGCGTCCCCGGACAATTCTATGGACATAATTTCTTTCTCTTTGGCTTGAGAAGACTGCGGTACGTTGCTACGTCCTTTATTGCTCATACCCATTTGCCTTTGGGGTAGAGGGTTCGAACTTTTTAGCCGACTTTTCAGCTATCTCAGCTTGTTCGACCAATTCATCCCAGATGTGGGCTTTGACAGCCCCCATGCGAACTTCTACTTGGTCCAAGAAGTTGTGCCTGCATGTTTGTAAGAGCATGGGTAATGGCATCCCTGCTGGGCACATCAAAGACAGGTTTCTGAACCGCTCAATGTAGTCACGGACAGATTCGCCCTTCTTCTGCACGGTGGAGAGGAGTTTGTCCATGGTTCCTCGGTATCGTCCTCATAGAAACGAGAGAGGAATCAGGTCTCCAGGTCGATCCAGGAATTGACAGAGCCCGGACGGAGACTTCGGAACCAGTCAAATGCCACCCCCATTAAGGTGCCAATGAACAGTCTAGCCATGATGGCGTCATTGCCTATAACATTACCGGTCTGAGATCGGAAATAGTAGATGTGCTGATTTGGTGAGCTCTTACCATCATACGTATGCAACGTTGGTGGTTTGAACTTCGGTGGGTATGGCACTGAATCCTACTCCAGTGGGTAAGGACGGACTGCCCCTACTTTCTTTAATTCATCCCTCTGAGGTAGGGATGCAATTTGAGCTTGAAGGCCCTTAAGGACTTCAGCGTCTAAGGAAGACCCCTCCTTGGACTTCTCTGTCTTTGGCTGGTTATTGCTAAGATGTTCTTCCTCGTCATGATTACTCCCGGTATCATTGTTATTCTGGTTATTAACGAGTTGAGCGAGCATCTATTAAATATTGTCCAGAGCTTCTTGCTGAGTTTTGGAAGTTCGCTCCTGAGCCTCCAAACGTCGACGAAGGTCGTCGTTACCATTATCAGCCATGTTTACTGATGCTCTGTCTGTTCGCACCGAGCTGACTGTTGCTAAAGAAGCATACCCGCTGTTTTCATCTTCTTCATCAGATGACTGGACTGATCTTCTTCTTGGTTCTGGCGAGGCTACTGCTGTTGAGGAAGAAGGTTGTTCATAAGTGTAGGGTATCGCTACCCTAGATCTGGTATTTCGGAAAACACCCTCTTCACGTACCAAGACTTCGCCTAAGACTAGGCTATAATCTGGATCTGGGGAGCTGTAGGGAGTATCGTCGGACACTTGTCTGCCCCTGCGCAGCTCTTGTCCTCTTCTGTCATGTTAAACGATGTAGAGGGTAGATCTCGCGATACGCTCCTTTTGCGATTTTTCACCGGGGCTTGTACCGACAGCTGATCAAAAGCTGATTATCGGCCTGGAGAAGTGGCAGAGATTGGTCCCAGCCGGTAATGGACCGAGTGTAGTGTCACCAATTGACATCCCACTTGTTGACAACAGGGGGAAGTAGTTTGGAAAGATTCTAACTTTCGTTTGTTCGTTAAGAATTCCCGCAAGTCAGACCCAGTCAGGCCTAAACGATTCAGTGCAGAGGCTCTTTTGGATCGCGCATAGGACGATGTCCTGCTCCTTTTATCCCCGCAGAGGGGATTAGCACAGAGTAGTGTTTGAGTTCTAGCTTCGCGGCTAGGAACCTTGGGGACGCCCTTGGGTACTGAAGCTGCATAAGCAACGCTATCAGCACCTAGGGACAATCCCTTAGCTCCGCCACAAGGCATGAGCTTAGCGCTTGACGAACCGGAGGGCGGAGCACGCTGTGGTGCTTTGACTTAGGCTTCGCGGCTATGGACGCCGCGTGTACGCCGTGGTACAGTAGCTTCGCTTGTGAGAACGAGGCTGGCGCGAGGCGCTATTAATCTTGAATTGGGCGAAGGTACCGTCGCCCTTGTATCTTCGTGGCTAGCAGCATTGTTGGAGTAGGCAAGCATCTTGCCTTTTTCTTCACGCGAGAGACACACTTCTGGCGTGGCTACGCCTAAGGCTTTGCCTAGAGCTTTCTGTTTTGGCCTCCACATCTGCTTTGGCAGAGGATACTTAGGTTCGCAAGGAACCGGACAAGCCACACGCGAGGCTGAAGGGTGTTGGTAGAATTCTGCTTCTGATTTCTATTCTGAAACCTTAGCCGTGGAGACCTTCCTATGCTTCCGTGCATGAAGCATTAGACCAACCCTAGAGAGGACTTCTTCAAATTTTTTCTGGTCGAAGTGAAATACCAGGTTCTCGAAAGTGAAGGACTTGGACTGCGGGCGTGCTTCCTTATTGCGCCAGAGAACCATAGTAGGCTTGCAGGGAGCCTTATCTGTCTCCGCAGAGACTTATATTGAAGATTTAGCCAGGAAAGTTCTGGCTGCACCGGCATTCCCAAATTCAGAGATAGACCCGAAGGTCTGTTCGTCGCATTGCGACACTTGATTCTCAGCAGTAGAGAATTCAGTTCCCAGCGGAGTCGCCATCTTGTTTTCCATTGATTTGCAAAGGGGAAAACTTACAATAAAAAGTTAAGGAGCTAAATTACAAGTATTTTAAAAAGATTACAAGTAGATCTCCTCAGAGATTCTGGAGAAGTTTGCTGATAGGGGTCTGGTCAGCGCGCGACCACTTTGTCCCTTTGACGATGCGAGCGATGAGATTCCCTTCTCGCCGGTTCGGAGAATCAGAGAATAGAAGGTTGGTAGAACCCTCTTGCTGCTTCTCAAAACCGCCTTCAATTAGGAATCCTTCTCGCTTGGTTCCGGAGATCCCTTAAGAAGAAAGTATTAGGGTATCAGCACCCTAAATAGAAAAGCAATTCTCTAAAAGTCTCTGAATTCTTGTGCGCGTGGTGCGTCGTGAAGAAGTCTCTGTTTGTGGAGTCCTCTCTCTCTTTGCCGGGGGTCTCTTGCGCGTGTCCGTGGTCTCCCCTCCTTGTGCCCCTGGTGGGCTATTTATAAGGAGAGCAAGGGTATAATTGTCCCTTGAAAGTATAGAAACAGATTGAATTAAATCTGTTTAAACCTGGAAAGTAGCCTTGCTGCGAGGCTAGGATCAACTTCTGTGAAGTTAGAAATGGCAGGTCTGTTGATCCTCCTGATCCGTTTTGATTCTTTCCATATAATTGGAAGATTTTCCTTGATCCTCTTACTCGTTTTAGAAGAGTCAAGAGATTATGGCAATCAACTGCCAAATTTGATCTCAGATTTGATCTTGATTGGATTTGATCTTGATCCCGATTAGATCTGATCTCATCTGGAGATTTGATTGGTCAAAGGTTGACCATAGCAGACCAGCAGCGGCGCTGCCCGCTTTGAACTTATAGCGGAGCTGGAAGCAGTATCTGGCGAAGTCAGAAGAAAGCTCTTCGGCGGAGCTAAATGTCTTCTGTGGCGAAGCAACTACATACCCTTTCTGCGCAGTTGCGTGTGGCTTCAGGCGGAGCTAACTCTATTCTGCGGAGTTGCGCTTCAGCAGTTCAGGCGAAGCTATAAGTTAGTTTCCTGGCGGAGCTGTGAATGGCTTAGGCGAAGTTGGATGATCTTAGCCTCTCAGGCGAGGCTATCCCTTTGGGCTCATATGATGCTAAGTGATAGCATCTTAGACCTGCTGAGGTCTGTTCAGAGACAATCTGGGCTCACTGTCTGCTTGACTGGATCAGTGGAGTCCAAGTTACTTCCTTGTCCCTTGGAGATGGGTGAAAACTGGTCGTCAGCTTATCTGTCACTCGTCTTTTGTAAATGTCAACAAGTTTAAACATTATTCAGGCCAGTAAGAATCTTGTCTTTTTTAAGTGTCAACAGATGGTTCGAACTTTTTAGCTGACTTTTTGGCTATCTCGGCTTGCTTGACCAGTTCTTTCCAGGTATGGGCTTTAACAGCCCCATGCGAACCTCTACTTGGTCTAAGAAGTTATGCCTGCACGTCTGTAAGAGCATGGGTAATGGCATCCCTGCTGGGCACATCAAAGACTAGTTTCTGAACCGCTCAATGTAGTCACGGACAGATTCGCCCTTCTTCTGCATGGTGGAGAGGAGCTTGTCAATGGTTACCTCGGTATCGTCCTCATAGAAATGAGAAAGGAATCGGGTTTCCAGGTCGATCCAGGAATTGATGGAGCCCGGAGGGAGACTTCAGAACCAGACGAATGCTACCCCCTTAAGGTGCCAATGAAAAGCCTAGCCATGATAGTATCATTGTTTATAACATTACCAGCCTGAGACCGGAAATAGTAGATGTGCTGGTTTGGCGAGCTTTTACCATCGTACGCGTGTAATGTCGGCGATTTGAACTTTGGTGGGTATGGCACTGAATCTCACTCCAGCGGGTAAGGACGGACTGTCCCTACTTTCTTTAATTCATCCCTCTGAGGTAGGGATGCGATTTGAGCTTGGATGCCTTTAAGGACTTCAGCGTCCAAAAAAGAACCCTCTTTCGACTCTCCGTCTTCGGCTGTTCATTACTAAGATGTTCTTCCTCATCGTAATTGCTTCCGGTATCATTGTTATTCCGGTTATTGAGGAGTTGAGCGAGTATCTGTTGAATGTTATCCAGAGATTCTTGTTGGGTTTTGGAAGTTTGCTCCTGAGCTTCCAAACGTCGACGAAGGTCGTCATTATCATTGTCAGCTATATTAACTGAAGCTCTGTCTGTTCGCATTGAGCTGACTGTCGCCGAAGAGGCATACCCACTATCTTCATCTTCTTCATCGAACCATTGGACTGATCCTTTCATTGGTTCTGGTGAGGCTACTGCCGTTGAGGAAGATGGCTGTTCATAACTGTAGGGTATTACAACCCTAGATCTGGTGTTGCGGAAGACACCTTCTTCATGTACCAAGACTTCGCCCAAGCCAGGGCTATAATCTGGATCGGGGGAACTGTAGGGAGTGTCGTGGGACGCTTATCTGCCCCTGCGCAACTCTCGTCCTCTTCCGGTCATGTTAACGGATGCAGAGGGTAGATCTCGTGATACGCTCCTTTTGCGATGCTTCATCGGAGCTTGCGCCGTCAGTCGATCAAAAACTGACCGTCGACCTGGAGGAGCGGTGGGGATTGGTCCTAGCCGGCAATGGACCGAGTGGACTATCACCAACCGACATCCCACTTGTTGACAACAGGAGGAAGAAGTTTGGAAAGGTTCTAACTTCCGTTTACTTGTTAAGAATTCCCGCAAGTCAGACCCAGCTGGGCCTAAACGATTGAGCGCAGGGGCTCTGTTGGATTGCGCATAGGACGATGTCCTGCTCCTTTTATCGCTGCAGAGGCAATTAGCATTAAATAGTGCTTCAGCTCTAGCTTCGCGGCTAAGAACCTTGGGAATGTCCTTGGGTGTTGGAGCTGCATAAGCAACGCTGTCAACACTTAGGGATAATCCCTTAGCTCCGCTACGAGGCGCGAGCTTAGCGCTTGATGAACTAGGAAGCGAAGCACGCTGTGGTGCTCTATCCGCTATGCTGCTGCGAAGGCGATTAGCCTTAGATAGTGCTTTTGGCTCTAACTTCGCGGCTAAAAGCTTTGGAAAAGCCCTTGGGCGTTGAAGCTGCATAAGCAACGCTATCAGTACTTAGGGATAATCCCTTAGCTCCGCTGCGAAGAGCGAGCTTAGTACTTGAAGAACTGGGGAACGAAGCACGCCGTGGTGCTTTGGTTCTAGCTTTACGGCTATGAACATCATGCGTACCCTGAGGTACAGTAGATTCGCTCATGAGAATGAGGCTGGCGCGGGAAGTTGCTGCTCTTGAATTGGGCGAAGATACGGTCGCCATTGTGACTTCGCGGCTAGCAGCATTATTGGAGCAGGTAGGCATCTTGTCTTTTTCTTCGCAAGAGAGATGCACTTGTGGCGCAGCTACGCCTGAGGCTTTACTCAGACCCTTCTGTTTTGGCCTCCACATCTGCTTTGACAAGGGAGACATAGGTTCGCAGGGAACCTGACTAGCCACACGCGAGGCTGAGTGGTGTTGGCAGAATTCTGATTCTGGTTTCTGTTCTAAAACCTTAGCCATAGAGACCTTTCTAGGCTTCCCTGCATGAAGCATTAGACCACCCCTAGAGAGGACTTCTTCAAATTTTCCTTAGTCGAAGTGAACGACCAGGTTCTCGAAAGTGATAGGCTTACACTGCGGGCCTGCTTCATTGTTGCGTCAGAGGACCATAGTAGGCTCGCAGAGAGCCTTATCTGTCTCCGCAGAGACTTGCTTTGAAGATTTAACCAGAGGGGCTCTGGCCACATTGGCTTCCTTGAATTCAGAGATAGACCCGAAGGTCTGTTCGTCGCATTGCGACACTTATTTCTCAGCAATAGAGAAATCAATCCCCAGCGGAATCGCCATCTTATTTTCCATTGATTTGTAAAGGGGAAAACTTATAAAAAAAAGTCGAGGAGCTAAATTACAAGTATTCTAAAAAGATTATAAGTAGATCTCCTCTGAGATTCTAGAGAAGTATGCCGGTAGGAGTCTGGTCAGCGAGCGACCACTTTGTCCCTTTGACGATGCGAGCGATGAGATTCCCTTCTCGCCTGGTTCAGAGAATCGGAGAACAGAAGGTTGGTAGAACCCTCTTATTACTTCTCAAACTACCTCCACTTAGGAATTCCTTCTCGCCTGGTTCCAGAGATTCCTTGAGAGGAAGGTATTAGGGTATCAGCGCCCTGATTAGAGAAGCAGTTCTCTAAAGTCTCTGAATTCTTGGAAGTAAAAGAATAGCTCTCTGTTTAGCCTCTCTATGCGCGCCTTGTGCAGTCGTGAAGAAGTCCGTGCTGTCTCTAGAGCGCGTGGTAGTCCTCTCTCCTTGTGCCCCTGGTGGGCTATTTATAGGGAGAGCAAGGGTATAATTGTCCCTTGAAAATATGAAAACAGATTGAATCAAATCTGTTCAAATCTGAAAAGTAGCCTTGCTGCGAGGCTAGAATCAGCTTCTGCGAAGCTAAAAGTAGCAGGTCGGTTGATCCTCTTGATCTGTTTTGATCCTTTCCATATAACTGCCAAATTTGATCTCAGATTTGATCTTGATTGGATTTAATCTTGATCCTGATTAGATTTGATCTCATCTGGAGATTTAATTGGTCAAAGGTTGACTACGACGGACCTGCAGCGGAGCTGCCGCGTCGAGCTCGCAGCGGAGCTGGAAGAAACATCTGGCGAAGTCAGAAGAAAGCTCTTCAGCGGAGCTAGATAACATCTGTGGCGAAGCTACAGAACATCCTTCTGCGTGGTTGCGTGTTGCTTTGAGCGAAGTTAACTCTGCGGAGTTAACTGAGCACTTCAGGCGAAGCTATAAGTTAGCTTCCTAACGGAGCTGTGAATGGCTTCAAGGCGACGTTAGGTGATCTTAGCCTCTCAGGCGAGGCTATCCCTTTGGGCTCATGTGATGCTAAGTGCTAACATCTTAGACCTGCTGAGGTCTGTTTAGAGACAATTCGGGCTCACTGTCTGCTTCACTGGATCAGTAGAGTCCAAGTTGCTTCTTTGTCCCTCGGAGATGGGTGAAAACTGGTCGTTAGCTCATCTGTCACTTGTCTTTTGTAAATGTCAACAAGTACAGAATTGGTCGTCAGCTTGTCTATCGCTTGTCTTTTGTAAATGTCAACAAGTTTAGACATTGTTCAGACCAGTCAGCTTATCTTTCACTTGTCTTTTGTAAATATCAACAAGTTTAGATATTGTTCAGGTCAGTCAGAATCTTGTCTTTTTTAAAGTGTCAACAATTGTCACGCCCCGCTTCCCAAAATATGCTAAAGCGGAGACGCGACGAGAGTCGGCGAGCATATATGTAAGGAAAATACCTTACGCATACGCGCTAAGCCTTAATTAACCTGAACAAGTTATAAATCTCAACCATAATATATCAACGATCACTGCAATATCACATATAACATCCATGCATGATATCATATAAAAGAACTGAAATAAAGACTGAACCTGGCGTATATCGAGAATCAAGAAATAACAAGTAGACAAGGGAGAAAATGGGTAGAAGAAACTCCTGCTCCTCGCGAAGCGTACGAGCTCAACGAATACCTAAACAATATAAGAAGATGTCCAAAGTCCTGGACGTACGAATCCAGGGTCGTCAAAAGCGACCTAATGAGTGTGTGTATAAAAGGAAGTGCTCGTGCATAAAAATAATATAAGTAATAACAACATGATAAACTGAAATATAAGATAACAGTATACTCAATATCAAGAACAAAGTTATGAACAATATATAACTATATCATGATTAAAAAGAAAACGACTAATGTCAAAAGGTGTAACCAAGCATATATCACTTGTCTGGTATACAATCCGGTCATGTGTACAATTATATGTCTATCATGGTTATATGTACAGTCAGGTGGTTACGGTCAATCACAATACACTATAAACAGATTATTATTATTTATTATGTCCAAACACTAATTGTCACCTGTAATAGACGCATCCCATACTACGCCTACTACACGTATCAATCAGAGTCCTAAGTTATTGAAACTGATTGGTTGGAGACATTGTCCACACTTTAGATGGGTTCCGTTTATACCCGGAACCACGGCCCAATCACCTGGTGCTGAACCAGGTCCTATCGTTAGGTAGTTAATAACAATAATAATGTGTCAATGATAATGACAATATGAACAATAAGGATGTCAGTCATCCCCCGAAATCCTACAGTGAAACCGTATCTCGGCTGCGCAACCTGTATCCTGGTCCACCTAAAATAAAGAAGCTGTCTCCTCCATCAATTTTCTCAATCCCAGTGTAAGTTGTAAATTTACATATTATTTATAACAATCAATATCCATATTATTTTGATTACTAGGACGATATGTTGACAATAACAATATCAATAATGTAATAATAACAATGTGAACAATATTACCGTATAAACGGTAGAACAATGAAACAATACATGTGTTACAGTCTGACAGTATTTTCGCAGTAACTTCCAGTAACACAAACATGATGTTTATCAGGGAGGTATCATGTATACTCAGTCAAGTTACTTAAGTGGTATCATGATATTTATTCAGAATCGAAAATATATTCTTTTTGCGCTTACTCATTATGTATTTAATATGTAAACATGAACAATAATTGACTTGCATGAATAGTAATTAAATATGAACATTGTTTAAACATAAAAATGTATATTGAAACAAGTTAAAAGCACTCAGGAAAATAATATCGAAATACTCAATAAGAAAATAAAGAACACTCACATGAAATAATACTGAAATACTAAAAGAAAATAAAGAACACTCACCTGAAATGACGCAGTTTCAGAACCAAAATGTCGTCTGGTCTTCACTGCACGAACCAGTACGAATCTCCGAATCATGTCATGGATCGGTCTTCGAATTACCAGTGTATCGAGTCCACAGTGAATATGAATCTTGATCAGGTCTGGGTCTCCTGTTACCGGTTCGAACTGCATGAGCGAGTCCGTAATGCTTTCAAAATTATATTGTTCCTCAACTTGAGCAAGAAGAGAAGTAAATCAAAAATTACAAAATCTTTAGGCCTCACAGACAAGTTAGGTCTCCATAGATAACCAGGTTGCAGAATCTAAGAGAGTTGGAAGTCTACACTAACCTATCTAAGATGGAAACTATCTATTTGACTATATTGCAATTGCTGAAAATGTTGGCAATGCTTAACACTGTTTCATTAAGACCAACTGACTCTAACTCTAAACCGTGAACTTCAAGAGGAATTAAGTCACCTTGTAAAAAACATGGCACTTTATTATAATTGATTACTTTTATCCATATTCTAGAGTGCTGAATAGAGCTACA
This sequence comes from Agave tequilana, assembly GCA_038442645.1. NCBI lineage: Eukaryota > Viridiplantae > Streptophyta > Magnoliopsida > Asparagales > Asparagaceae > Agave > Agave tequilana. The sequence goes on along the minus strand of JAVJIF010009356.1, from coordinate 118,180 downwards.
AAACAGAAATAATTAGAAATGTAAGCTTAAAAATATTAAAACTTGAACCATGAAAGCCAATTAGCAAACTCAGAAACATTAAGATCAAATTACATAAAAAAGGCATACATAGACAATTCATTAACATTTAGAATGAAAAGAAGAGCAGAAAAACTAAGGACATGCAAAAGCCTGTTTACATTTTGGAGCGAAGATGACTAACATTCATGAAATGTATAAGGCTCTAAGCAAGCAGGAAAACTTTAACACTAAATTGAAATTTTAGACTTTATTGATTAATGGAAATATGGATATGTAAAGAAATAGCTAAACTAGTCTAGTTAATAATAACTAATAGTTAGTCATTAACCCACTATGAGCACAGCATGGTTAAGCTTCACCTTCATCTGCAACATCCTTGAGAAGAGCTCCAGAGCTTCCTTCACAAGTCCATGAATTGCCAACCCCATGACCATTGAACTCTAGGCCTTTGTATTCCTCACTCCTATTTCATCAAACACCTGAGAAAGTGAGAAAGGGAAGGCTCGACCATAGGAAGCACATGACCTAGACATCGGAGCCCCGACGGATCTCGTGAAGGAGGAGAACAGCCCATGGAGGCTCCGGCGGGGATCGTGGTGTTGCGATTGCGCTCGACGGAGATGGGGAGATGGATATCAGAGCACGGTGGAAGACTGAGGAGGAGAGTAGTGCTTCGGTGAGGTGGGGATGGTCGTGGGTTGTGGCGGTGCGGACGGGATCACAACCACGGTGGGCTCGATGAGAGGGAGGATAAACTCGTGGTGGTTTCGAGGTGGATCTCCGGTGGTGCTAGTGGCGTTGTTGTTGGGCACGGCATGGAGAGACACGGCAAGAGGAAGGGGCATGCAAGGCGTGCTTTGGGAAGAAAGGAAGGGGATTAGAGTTGAGGAGATAATTATGGGAAGTTGTTGAGAAGGTTGGGCATTAGTTTAGATTAGGATTAGTTAGTTAAGATTTAGGATTTGTTAGATAAGATTATTGGGAGAGTTGGATTAAAGCGTATATGATAATTGTTATTGGGTTTGGATTTAGGTTATTGGGCAGTGAATATAGGCTTGAGACGATGACTTGAATTGGGCTGACTAAAATGAAGAAAATAAAACAAAGGCATGAAGAAGTATACTTAAATGAATGGGCTTAGTTAAAGATAATACACATACAAATAAAAAATAAGAATATTATTAATAGGAATAGTATCAATAATGACAACAATATGTATAATAATAATACACTAACCATAATAATAACAATATTTACGATAATAATAACACTAAATAAAAATGGTTATAGTAATTAATAACAATTACTAATAATAACTCATATAAGAATTTATGATTAATAAATAAATATATATGTACATAATAAAACACCTTTATATTTTTATTTAAACACTGTATTAAAAATAAGGGTATTACATTCTACCCACCTTATAAAAATTTCGTTCTCAAAATTTCAAATAAAGTAGGGAATGATAAATGAATCAAAATCCGGGGAGAAAACAAACAAGCGTCCACGTCACCTCGCTGGGACACCACGCTTCCGCTGCGCGCTCTGATCTCTGCTGTCGATCAGGTCCTAGGGCCAATCTCAAGAGTAAAGATCGGAAAAATGGAACTGAGATGAAAGATAGGAATCAACAGGAAAAAATACAGATCGATCCAAAAGGAAGGTTTAAAACGGAGGCATCAACAGATTCAAAAGATGGACTTAGAAAGGAAGAATGATTGATTCTCAAGTAGACTCATATCATTTTGTGAATACTATATGTTTACAGCAGTGTAAATATAACTCGTCTCTGGTCACAGGCATGAAGTTGGTCTGTTTTTATCTGCGAACCAGGCTCTAATACCAAGTAAACTCTGTCACGCCCTGCTTCCCAAAATACGCTGAAGCGGAGACGCGACAAGAGTCGGTGACACATATACGCAAGGAAAATATCTCACGCATACGCGCTAAGCCTTAACTAACCTGAACAAGGTATAAATCTAAACCATAGTATATCAACGGTCACTGCAATATCACATATAACATCCACGCATGATATCATATAAAAAAACTGGAATAAGGACTAAACCTGATGTATATCGAGAATCAAGAAATAACAGGTAGACAAGGGAGAAAAGGGGTACCAGAACCAACAGAGAATAAACTCTAACTCCTCGCGAAGCGTACGAGCTCAACGAACACCTGAATAATATATGAAGATGTCCAAAGTCCTAGACGTATGAATCCAGGGTCGTCAGAAGCGAGCTAATGAGTGTGTGTGTAAAAAGAAGTGCTCGTGCATAAAAACAATATAAGTAATAACAACATGATAAACTGAAATAAAAAACAATATACTCAATATCAAGAACAAAGGTATGAACAATATATAACTATATCATGATTAAAAAGAAAACGACTAATGTCAAAAGGTGTAACCTAGCATATGTCACTAGTCTAATATACAATCTGGTCATGTGTACAATTATATGTCTATCATGGTTATATGTACAGTCAGGTGATTACAGTCAATCACAATATACTATAAATAGTTTATTATTATTTATTATGTCAGCAAACACCAATTACCACCTGTAATAGACGCATCCCATACTACGCCTACTATATGTGTCAATCAGAATCCTAAGTTATTGAAACTGATTGGTTGGAGACATTGTCTATACTTTAGGTGGGTTCCGTAAATGTCCGGAACCACGGCCCAATCACCTAGCGCTGAACCAGGTCTTACCGCTAGGTAATCAATAACAATAACAATGTTGCAATGACAACGACAGTATGAACAATACGGGATGTCAGCCATCCCCTGGAACCCTACAGTGGAACCGTATCTAGGCTATGCAACCTGCATCCTAGGTCCACCCAAAATACGGAGGTTGTCTCCTCCATCAATTTCCCCAATCCCAGTGTAAGTTGTCAATTTAGATTATTATTTATAACAATCAATATCCATGTTATTTCGATTACCAGGACGATATGTTGACAATAATAATATCAATAATGTAACAATAACAATGTGAACAATATTACCGTATAAACGGTAGAACAATGAAATAATACATGTGTTACGGTCTGATTATATTTTTTCAGTAACATGAACATGATGTTTATCAGGTAGGTATCATGTATACTCAGTCAAGTTACTTAAGTGGTATCATGATATTTATTCAGAATCAGAAATATAATCTTTTTGCGTTTACTCATTATGTATTTAATATGTGAACATGAAAAATAATTGACTTGCATGAACAATAATTAAACTTGAACACTGTTTAAACATAACAACGTATATTGAAACAAGTTAAAAGCACTCACGGAAAATAATATCGAAATACTCAATAAGAAAACAAAGAAAACTCACATGAAATAATACTGAAATACTAAATGACAAAATAAAGAACACTCACCTGAGATGACGCAGTTTCGGAACCAAAATGTCGTCTGGTCTTTACTGCACGAACCGGTACGAACCTCCGAATCATCCCATGGATCAGTCTTCGAATCCCAGTGTATCGAGTCCACAGTGAATATGAATCCTGATCAGATCCGGGTCTCCTGTTATCGGTTCGAACCGCATGAGCGAGTCCGCAATGCTTTCAAAATTCTATTGTTTCTCAACTTGAGTAAGAAGAGAAGTATATCAAAAATTTCAAAATCTTTAGGCCTCACAGATAAGCTAGGTCTCCATAGATAACCAGGTTGCAGAATCTAAGAGAGTTGGAAGTCTACACTAACCTATCTAAGAAGGAAACTATCTATTTGACTATATTGCAATTGCTGAAAATGTTGGCAATGCTTAACACTGTTTCATTAAGACCAACTGACTCTAACTCTAAACCGTGAACTTCAAGAGGAATTGAGTCACCTTATAAAAAATATGGCACTTCAATACAATTGATTACTTTTATCCATATTCCAGAGTGCTGAATAGAGCTACAAAACAGAAACAACTAGAAATGTAAGCTTAAAAATATTAAAACTTGAACCATGAAAGCCAATTAGCAGACTCAGAAACATTGAGATCAAATTATATAAAAAAGGCATATATAGACAATTCATTAACATTTAGAATGAAAAGAAGAGCAGAAAAACTAAGGACAGGCAAAAGCCTGTTTACATTTTGGAACGAAGATGACTAACATTCATGAAATGTATAAGGCTCTAAGCAAGCAGAAAAACTTTAACACTAAATTGAAATTTTAGACTTTATTGATTAATGGAAATATGGATATGTAAAGAAATAGCTAAACTAGTCTAGTAAATAATAACTAATAGTTACTCACTAACTCACTATGAGCACAACATGGTTAAGCTTCACCTTCATCTACAACATCCTTGAGAAGAGCTCCAGAGCTTCCTTCACAAGTCCATGAATTGCCAACCCCATGACCATTGAACTCCAGGCCTTCGTATTCCTCACTCCCATTTCATCAAACACCTGAGAGAGTGAGAAAAGGAAGGCTCGACCATGGGAAGCACACAACCTAGACATCGGAGCCCCGACGGATCTCTCGAAGGAGGAGAACAGCCAACGGAGGCTACGGCTGGGATCGTGGTGTTGCGATTGCGCTCGACAGAGATGGGGAGATGGAGATCAGAGCACGGTGGAAGACTGAGGAGGAGAGTAGTGCTTCGGTGAGGTGGGGATGATCGTGGGTTGTGGCGGTGCGGACGGGATCACAACCACGACGGGGCTTGATGAGAGGGAGGATAAACTCGCGTTGGTTTCGAGGTGGATCTCCGGTGGTGCTATTGGCGTTGTTGTTGGGCATGGCATGGAGAGGCACGACAAGAGGAAGGGGCATGCAAGGCGTGTTTTGAGAAGAAAGGAAGGGGATTAGAGTTGAGGAGATAATTATGGGAAGTTGTTGAGAAGGTTGGGGATTAGTTTAGATTAGGATTAGTTAGTTAAGATTTAGGATTTGTTAAATAAGATTATTGGGAGAGTTGGATTAAAGGGTATATGATAATTGTTATTGGGTTTGGATTTAGGTTATTAGGCAGTGAATATAGGCTTGAGACGATGACTTGAATTGGGCTGGCTAAAATGAAGAAAATAGAACAAAGGCATGAAAAAGTATGCTTAAATGAATGGACTTGATTAAAGATAATACACATACAAATAAATAATAAGAATATTAATAATAAGATTAGTGTCAATAACGATTACAATATTTATAATAATAATACACTAACTATAATAATAACAATATTTACGATAATAATAACATTAAATAAAAATGGTTATAGTAATTAATAACAATTAGTAATAATAACTCAGATAAGAATTTATGATTAATAAATAAATATACATGTACATAATAAAACACCTTTATATTTTATTTAAACACTATATTAAAAATAAGGGTATTTTATTCTACCCACCTTATAAAATTTCGTTCTCAAAATTTCAAATAAAGTAGGAAATGATAAATGAATCAAAATCTGGGGAGAAAACAAACAAGCGTCCACGTCACCTCGCTGGGACACAACGCTTCTGTTGCGCGCTCTGATCTCTGCTGTCGATCAGGTCCAAAGGCCAATCCCAAGAGTAAAGATCGGGAAAATGGAGCTGAGATGAAAGATAGGAATCAACAGAAACCAGATAGATCAATCCAAAAGGAAGGTTAAAAACGGAGGCATTAACAGATTCAAAAGATGGACTTAGAAAGGAAGAACGATTGATTCTCAAGTAGACTCATATCATTTTGTGAATACTATATGTTTACTGCAGTGTAAATATAACTCGTCTCAGGTCACAGGTATGAAGTTGGTCTATTTTTATCTGCGAACTAGGCTCTGATACCAAGTAAACCCTATCACGCCCCGCTTCCCAAAATACGCTAAAGCGGAGACGCGACGAGAATTCATGACGCATATATGCAAGGAAAATACCTCACGCATACGAGCTAAGCCTTAACTAATCTGAACAATGTATAAATCTAAACCATAATATATCAACGATCACTACAATATCACATATAACATCCACACATGATATCATATAAAAAAACTGGAATGAAGATCGAACCTGGTGTATATCGAGAATCAAGAAATAACAGGTAGATAAGGGAGAAAAAGGGTACCAGAACCAACAGAGAAGAAACTCTAGCTCCTCGCGAAGTGTACGAGCTCAACGAACACCTGAACAATATAAGAAGATGTCCAAAGTCCTGGACATACGAATCCAGGGTCATCAGAAGCGATCTAATGAGTGTGTATGTAAAAGGAAGTGCTCGTGCATAAAAACAATATAAGTAATAACAACATGATAAATTGAAATAAAAGATAACAGTATACTCAATATCAAGAATAAAGGTATGAACAATATATAACTATATCATGATTAAAAAGAAAACGACTATTGTCAAAAGGTGTAACCTAGCATATGACACTAGTCTGATATACAATCCGGTCATGTGTATAATTATATGTCTATCATGGTTATATGTACAGTCAGATAATTACGGTCAATCACAATACACTATAAACAGTTTATTATTATCAGATAATCACGGTCAATCACAATACACTATAAACAGTTTATTATTATTTATTATGTCAGCAAACACCAATTGCCACCTGTAATAGACGCATCCCATACTACGCCTACTATACGTGTCAATCAGAGTCCTAAGTTATTGAAACTGATAGGTTGGAGACATTGTCCATACTTTAGGTGGGTTCCGTAAATACTCAGAACCACGACCTAATCACTTGGCGCTGAACCAGGTCCTACCGCTAGATAGTCAATAACAATAACAATGTTGCAATGACAACGACAATATGAACAATATGGGATGTCAGTCATCCTCCGGAACCCTACAGTGGAACCGTATCTCGGTTGTGCAACCTGCATCCAGGTCCACCCAAAATACAGATGCTGTCTCCTCCATCAATTTCCCCAATTTCAGTGTAAGTTGTCAATTTACATTATTATTTATAATAATCAATATCTATGTTATTTTGATTACCAAGACGATATGTTGACAATAATAATATCAATAATGTAACAATAACAATGTGAACAATATTACCGTATAAACGGTAGAACAATGAAACAATACATGTATTACGGTATGACAATATTTTTTCAGTAACTTTCAGTAACATGAACATGATGTTTATCAGGTAGGTATCATGTATACTCAGTCAAGTTACTTAAGTGGTATCATGATATTTATTCAGAATCAGAAATATAATCTTTTTGCGTTTACTCATTATGTATTTAATATGTGAACATAAACAATAATTGACTTTCATGAACAATAATTAAACATGAACACTGTTTAAACATAACAACGTATATTGAAACAAGTTAAAAGCATTCACGAAAATAATATTGAAATACTCAATAAGAAAACAAAGAACACTCACATGGAATAATACTACAATACTAAATGAGAAAATAAAGAACACTCACCTGAAATGACGCAGTTTTGGAACCAAAATGTCGTCTGGTCTTCACTGCACGAACCAGTACGAACCTCCGAATCATCCCATGGATCGGTCTTTAAATCGCCAGTATATCGAGTCCACAGTGAATATGAATCCTGATCAGGTCCGGGTCTCCTATTACTGGTTCGAACCGCATGAGCGAGTCCGCAATGCTTCAAAAATTCTATTGTTTCTCAACTTGAGCAAGAAGAGAAGTATATCAAAAATTACAAAATCTTTAGGCCTCACAGACAAGCTAGGTCTCCATAGATAAACAGGTTGCAGAATCTAAGAGAGTTGGAAGTCTGCACTAACCTGTCTAAGAAGGAAACTATCTATTTGACTATATTGCAATTGCTGAAAATGTTGGCAATGCTTAACACTGTTTCATTAAGACCAACTGACTCTAACTCTAAACTGTGAACTTCAAGAGGAATTGAGTCACCTTGTAAAAAAACATGGCACTTCAATACAATTGATTACTTTTATCCATATTCTAGAGTGCTGAATAGAGCTACAAAATAGAAATAACTAGAAATGTAAGCTTAAAAATATTAAAACTTGAACCATGAAAGCCAATTAGCAGACTCAGAAACATTAAGATCAAATTATATAACAAAGGCATACATAGACAATTCATTAACATTTAGAATGAAAAGAAGAGCAGAAAAACTAAGGACAGGAAAAAGCCTGTTTACATTTGGAACGAAGATGACTAACATTCATGAAATGTATAAGGCTCTAAGCAAGCAGAAAAACTTTAACACTAAATTGAAATTTTAGACTTTATTGATTAATGGAAATATGGATATGTAAAGAAATAGCTAAACTAGTCTAGTAAATAATAACTAATAGTTACTCACTAACTCACTATGAGCACAACATGGTTAAGCTTCACCTTCATCTACAACATCCTTGAGAAGAGCTCCAGAGCTTCCTTCACAAGTCCATGAATTGCCAACCCCATGACCATTGAACTCCAGGCCTTCGTATTCCTCACTCCCATTTCATCAAACACCTGAGAGAGTGAGAAAAGGAAGGCTCGACCATGGGAAGCACACAACCTAGACATCGGAGCCCCAACGGATCTCGCAAAGGAGGAGAACAGCCCACGGAGGCTCTGGCGGGGATCGTGGTGTTGCGATTGCGCTCGACGGAGATGGGGAGATGGAGATCAGAGCACAGTGGAAGACTGAGGAGGAGAGTAGTGCTTCGGTGAGGTGGGGATGGTCGTGGGTTGTGGCGGTGCGGACAGGATCACAACCACGGCGGGGCTAGATGAGAGGAAGGATAAACTCGTGGTGGTTTCGAGGTGGATCTCCGGTGGTGCTAGTGGCGTTGTTGTTGGGCATGGCATGGAGAGGCACGGCAAGAGGAAGGGGCATGCAAGGCGTGTTTTGGGAAGAAAGGAAGGGGATTAGAGTCGAGGAGATAATTATGGGAAGTTGTTGAGAAGGTTGGGGATTAGCTTAGATTAGGATTAGTTAGTTAAGAATTAGGATTTGTTAGATAAGATTATTGGGAGAGTTGGCTTAAAGGGTATATGATAATTGTTATGGGTTTGGATTTAGGTTATTGGGCAGTGAATATAGGCTTGAGACGATGACTTGAATTGGGCTGACTAAAATGAAGAAAATAGAACAAAGGCATGAAGAAGTATGCTTAAATGAATGGGCTTGGTTAAAGATAATACACATACAAATAAATAAAAAGAATATTAATAGTAAGAATAGTATCAATAACGACAACAATATTTATAATAATAATACACTAACCATAATAATAACAATATTAACGATAATAATAACACTAAATAAAAATGGTTACAGTAATTAATAACAATTTGTAATAATAACTCGTATAAGAATTTATGATTAATATATAAATATACATGTACATAATAAAACACCTTTATATTTTTATTTAAACACTGTATTAAAAATAAGGGTAGTACAATTATCCAAGTGAGTCGAATAACATCGTTATTGCTTTGCATTTGCAAGTGCCACTAATAGCTCATGATGATGAAATCCTCTCCAAAGTTCATATCATTTCATACTCGCTCGAGATAATTTTGATGATGTAATGTGGGCGGAGATAGAGTTAGATCTTATGAGTTATGCGTTGATCGCCTCCAAAATAAGGTAAACGTGCCAACGATCCAAGGTAAGTCATCGTCTATAAGAGGTAAGTAAGTATTTTAGGTTTTCTTTCTTTTGACTTCTTATTGTAGAACACACAACTTCAATTACCAACTCTTTACTCTTTTTATTTTTTCATTTGACTTAGTTTTCCATTTTTCAAAATCATCATCTTCTCCTATCTACCACTTTCTCCAAATTAACATAGCTTCATTTTCTTTTCCTTTATAAAGACAAAGATGAAGTTTCAACCATTTTAAGTGAACTAAAAGAGAACTTACAACACGCTTCCATCACAAGTCCCTCATCGCGGATTACGACCCACATAGCCACTTGCTATAGCGGTAGTATTGAGTAACCTTGCACATTTCTATTCTTCATTTCTAAACTTTGTATTTTCTATGTAGGTTAAACCTCGATCAAATTTTAGTGTCGTTGTCGGGGAGGGATGGTAAGTTTCTTTTTAGTTTCTTAATGGTTAATACTTCTTCTCCGTTTTTGTGTGCATGAACTTAGATCAAGAAAACTATTGCAACAGAATACATATAAGTGGTTATAGGGCTCTGCTATAAAAAGCAGATCCCAGGAACCCTCAGTATTGCCGCGCAAACGTGGCAAAAGTTGCGTTTTCACGGCAATCTGAGTGAACTACTAACCTGTCTTTTCTGCAGGTTGGTTAATTTGCAAAGTGTAAGTTCGGCAACTATTTATTTTCTTGTTTAACTCACTGTATATACTTTTCTACCCTCAATAGTAACTTATTTCTTGTTAATGTTAAAAAATAGTTTAGACTTCGCATTCAGGGCACGTGTCTAATTTCGTTACATTTACATTATTGTTGAAGAGTGCTGGAGCCAAGGTATGTATGCAAAGCATTTAGTATAGGGTTCATTCTTGTATGAAATATTACTTGAGTGTTACTTGTTTTGCTAAATACTTGTACACTGCACTAAAAAGATTAAGGGCTTGTCCTATAAACAAGATAAGATGGAAAATCATTACACTCTCTTAGCCCACAAACCATCTCCTTACTCACTAACCAACCCTAATTAAAACCGAGTAAACGTTGGCCCTAGGACATCTTGAATTCAAATAGGAGACTGATATAAGGGGCAAATTGTTAGAATTTGACTCTTATCAAATCGGTGTCAAAGATTGGGATTGAAAGGCGAAACCTCGAAGGTTGGTGGTTTGGCTTAATTAGGCCCGTCGCTTTTGGCACGGATACTTCCCACCAATCTTGCCCCGATTTGGCCGATGAACTTGTGGTCAGATTCTACAATATACCTTCCGCGGACAGTCTAACTAGTTAGGAGTCATTTAGGTCTAAGCTTTCCCTAACTTAGGCTAGATTTTTCTTTCCTTTTGTTTGTTTATTTATTTGTTTTTATTTATTTGTATTTGTTAGTTTTTGTGAAATGAATTATAACAACAATTTTTTTCAATTTTAATAGTAATCCATATTACACCCCGGCCCCTTTCAATTTGGATACTACTAACTGGACATATCATAGCTTTAACCAACCAAGTATGCCGGATTGGTCTTATCCGAATCAACATATGCCCCAGTCCTAATGTTATAAACAATATTAGAATAATCATCTCTACTCTTCACAGAGTCAATAGCGATACAACTCCCCCGAGTTATATTATCAACCACTTTTCCAACAATCTTCTTCATATACTCTTTTTTCTGATCAACCCCTATAGAAGAAGAATATGATATAGAAAGGAGTAGGAAAGCCATACTTGGGTACTTGCAATCTCGAAATCTAACAGACTAAAGTATCCCACAGAATTCTCAAATTCAAGATCCTTACTCTATTTTTCAAGTCCCACAACTGTACGCGCCGGAAAAGAGAGAAGAGGAAATGCTGCAAAAATTTTCCTTGAATCAGATGAAAAGATTACAACAAAAATAACTTTTCCTTCCAGTTACAAGGGAGGGAGGATGTTGAATCTTGAATCCCCCTTTGTTTAATGCTGGGTTAGTCATGAAATACATTGACGGGAGTGGAAAGGTGCAGACGTTGATCGCTGAAAGGTATCCGTTCAAAGGGGTCGAGAATTATTTCACCGACTCTTTGCTGTACCAAGATCCGGTGGAGACGGATGAAGTCCCGCGACCAGAGGAGCCAGACTCTGGTAACGAAGCTGACACCAAGCCCAGAACTCTTTTCTTGAAAACCCTAAACAAGTACGCTCGGAGAAGAAGAGGTATCTCTCTGACTGTTGCCTTTTATAGGCACAAGGATTCGCGGCGAGGGGGCTACGGTGGATAAGGTGGCAGATAGGATCCTCTTCCTCTCCCACTCCAGAAGTAACATCGAGGACTCCTCATGTCTGCTGGATGGTCTGCTGGGGAAAGAGATACTCATGAACGAAGGGTTGCAGGACTTTCTGCTGCCACCAGACCTCAAGAACACCATTGCTCTTAGCTTAGTCAGCTAGGGCTCTTTCGGTGTTTACATCATGCATCGTGGTGCAACCAGCTTCTGATCGTGGCCACAATTTGGCACTTCTTCAGCTACCGTGCACTTGGAATTAGATGCGGCTTCAAGGAGTGAGTGCAACCTCTGAGAGAGAGAGGGACTTCTTTGTACTCCTTAATTGTAACACTCAATCTTATTGTATAAGAGAGCGTTTTTACTGTAACACTCAATCTTATTGTATAAGAGAGCATTTCGTATCACTTTCATATACTTGGAAATAAATAAAAGTGACACTTTTCTTTTTGCCTCTTTCATTGTCTTTAAACTTTTTGTCTTCAGTTAGACTCATAGAAGTAGAAAATCTTTGACTTTGTCAAAATTATGATGATAATCTTAATAAGTCAAATTTTGTAGGGAAAGATCCTATTTCAGGAACTTTCACAATACTGTCAGAGGTGTAATATTAACTTGACAGAGATGAAATAATTTTTGGTGGACCTGCCACTTTATAAGAGAAAATGACAAGTAGAATTGGTACCCCCAGGGAGGGTGAACTTTTATCAAGTGTTTGGGATTAACTTGATTGAGCTCAGCTGGGGATTTGATGGAAACACTGTTGATGGTGTAGTATTAACCTAACAATGTTTTTAGGTAGACTTGTTATTCTGTTGAAGAGAATAACAAGTGAGACTAGATTCGTGGGGAATCTAAGAAAATTTGTTACCGTTAGAGGTGTGATATTAACTTAACGGGTTGAAAGTGGTCTTGTAAGAAGTGTAATGTTAACTTGACAAGGATGTGAGTCAGAGGTGTGATATTAACTTAACTCAGAAGTGTCACTGTCATAGGTGTAATGTTTAACTTGACAGTGAGGGTAATGCTAGAGGTGTAATGTTGAACTTGGCATTGGTCATCTCGGCTGGTCTCCTCAAATGTACGAGACTTATTGGGAAGTGCTATGTCATTTTCATATTGCGGCCAGATGACCACTTGGAGGTCGGGAGGAATCAAGCAGCTGTCTTGGGCCAGTTACTTGTTCAACAATGTCAACAAGAAAGACCATCCAATAACCCGACTGGCTCCCAGCTCCGACGAGGAGATTGACGACAGGATCGCCCAGGCTTCTGAAGGCTTCTACACCACAGTTTCGAACAGGCGCGGGTGTCGAGCCCACGCGCCTTGATGCTGAGACGCGGGTGTCGAGCCCACGCGCCTTGATGCTGAGGCGCGGGTGTCGAGCCCACGCGCCTTGATGCTGAAACTCTGCCTTTTAATGGCTTGTCTATTAGTGATTTTTAGACAGCCTACAGAACCCCTCCAAAGTTTTCGATATTCCGCAGTTAACTGGGACGGATTTCGAAATACTTTGGACTCTAGCTGAATTCACCTCTATGACTGGACTGTTAATGCTCCGGGTTTGATCTTATCTGGAGTTGGTCTTCGTGAGTGTACTGTTGAACTCTTTGAGGCCACCAGAGTTGATCGTGTTGAGTGTCTAGATACACAGTCTAAACTTCCCTGATTGCTTTTAGTCTGTCATGGACGCGCTTTAAGCCAAGAGTGGACGATCGTCTGCTTGTGCCAGTGTACTGTTGAAACTGATTTGCAGAAGTAAGGATTGAATGCCAGTTCTTTTTTAAGAGCAGAGATAGTACTGCTTTAAAGACGCGACTTTCATGGGGTGCGTCTTTTGGAAATGGAAACGCGACTGATATTCCATAAAGCAGACGCGATGTTCAGCCGGGCTGGAAAGACGCGAACGGTCTTCGACATCATGCGGGCTCATCAATTGAAGATGAATCCCACAAAGTCCTTCCTGGGGGTGGCCAGTGGCAAATTCTTAGGATTTGTTGTAACATCCACCGGAATTCACTTGGACCCGGAAAAGGTCCGCGCTATCCAGGAGATGCAACCCCCGAGAAATCTCAAAGAACTCAGGGGATTGCAAGGACGATTGGCGTACATCCGCAGGTTTATCTCAAATCTCTCCGGAAGATGCCAACCTGACGCTCCCACAGAAGGAGAACCTTCTCTGACGTTGAGTATCCGGAGCTCACTGCGAATATGACAAGCAGGAGCAAGGGAAAACAACCTGCAGTCAGCTCTGACGAGTCTGACTCCGAACCGGAAGGAGTGTACCGACACACTCGCACCCGGACTGGGGCCATTCCCCCAATTGACTATAATGCCTTAGCCCATGGCATTAATGATTCTCACTCCGCCGTAGCGGAATCAAGGGCTTCGAACTCTTCCGTCGAGAAGGAGACCTCTGCCTACATGACAGGCACTCCTGAGGAGACGGCTAAACGTTTAGAGCAGATCCAGAAGGCACAAATGGATATGATTCTTTCTCAGCAGGAATCTATCAACTCCCTCAAGCAGGCGATTGCACAGCTGCTCGAAGACAGACGCGGGTGTCAGCCCACGCGCCTTGAGGTTGAGGCGCGGGTGTCGAGCCCACGCGCCTTGATGCTGAGACGCGGGTGTCGAGCCCACGAGCCTTGATGCTGAGACGCGGGTGTCGAGCCCACGCGCCTTGATGCTGAGACGCGGGTGTCGAGCCCACGCGCCTTGATGCTGAGGCGCGGGTGTCGAGCCCACGCGCCTTGATGCTGAAACTCTGCCTTTTAATGGCTTGTCTATTAGTGATTTTTAGACAGCCTACAACAACAAGCACCTAATGACTTAGAAATAAGTATGAAAACCTGATTCAGTCCAAAAAATAATTTTACCCAATTTATCAAAAAGCTAGAAGTACAAATTAGTCATTTACTCTACCTAGTGAAAGATAAGAGTGAGGAAACTCTACCTAACATATTTTTAACCATTCCCGATTGTCCTAACTATCTTGATAGGAACCAAGAATCATGGTGTCTTATAGACCTTAATCAAGATTCAATTTCATCACGCTAATTTGAACTTGACGAATCTCAAAATTTTAACAAATTGACAAGTTTTTCATTCAATAAGATTGAACTTGAATGAAAATGTGACCCTGATCCTCAACTTCTGATCTAGTTTCATACTTTGAATTTATGTTGACGTCGATATCTTTGCCCATTTTGGACCCATTTTCTGAGCCAATATTGATTCTCGTGCCTATAAATCTTGAAATTGAATCACCTATTTTGGATAGTCACATTCCATTGACAGGAAATGAATGTAAACTTAAATTTTTGATTTGGTACCAACTATGGAACCAAAACCGACTCTTGACCCTAAACTTGATTTTTCCGAGTTAGTATTGGTTCCCGAACCTTTCATTCTTGAGCCCAAATCAACCATTCTACCAAGTTTCATTCTATTATTGGACCAAGGTATAGACCATAATGACTCTGAAATGATATTTCATGATTGGTCATATTAACCGGAATGATTTTATTGTTAGGGTCTTGCATGATCCTATTCACTTGGGGGTTGTAACTCTGTAAATAGGAAAGAGGTCATCGAAGGTGGGTTCCATGATAATCCACAATATTTAGATTAGATAACAATGCTTGGGTCAATCCGATCATCACCAGAACCACCACCTTGAATTAATGTTTTCCTTCCCTTTCTTCCTTTTCATGCATATATGCATTCATTCATATATTGAGGACAATGCATGAGATAAGTGTAGGGGAGGGTTCTAACATAACATAGGTTTTTCTTTTAATTTATAAAAAAGAATATATAATATTTTCTTTGCTTTTGAAAACTTTTTGAAAAGAGGAACAATATTTTGACCTATTTTTTGTAAGAAATTAAGTTAATGTTAAGGAATAGGAGAATCATAATTAGGATTTCTTATACTTGGTCAAAATAAGATTATTTATTTGATTTCAAGGGTTAGGAAGAAAAATAGAAAAAGTAATTTATTCTTGATTTTTACCTTGATGAAATATGCTTACTTTATACGCATACACACTTAGGCTTCAAGAACAAAGAATCTTATACCTTATAAAAAAAGAAGAAAAAATAAAAAATATATATATATATCAAAAATCTTTTGATTAAGCTAGGTATTTGTGCCTCATAAAGCATAAATATTCACACCTAAAAGTAGTCCATATAATAAATAAAATCCTTAGTTTTGCGGCCTTATTTGCTCGAGTTCTTAAGTCCTTGGGGTGTTTTATCACCCAGTGCCCTGAGACGTTCAGTTTGGGAGTCACTGATCTAAGGCTCGTTACATGGGCAAATTAGAAAAGCCTAATAGAAATAAGGGAAATTACCACCAAAAATTTATAAAAATAAGGCATAAGAGTTAGAGTTGAAGAACCCCGAGTCAAAATTTACGATCACGAAGGTGCATATGACTTAGAGTAAAATAATAGACTAAATGAGAAATACAGTTTGACTCTTTATCTTGATTTATAATAAGTTTTTGAATAGAGACTAAGTTTAGGAATGAAAAGTTCGATTTTCCTATAACTTATAGATTACTTGAATTCTTACAAAAATACTTCAAAGATTTTGTCCTTTTTCAAAATGCTTTTTCAAAAATACTAACACTTTGTTTCTCTTTCTTTTTGAATTTTGCGAGTGTAATCTACAAAAAACTCTCATGAGACAAAACTCGTCCTCTAGAGGTAACCTAGAGGTTTAACGGCTTGTTGCACATGCTAAGTACAACCATGATTCCTACGAAAGTAAGTTAGAGTAAGTTAGCTCTGTTTTACTTTTTATTTATTTTGCTCGAGGACGAGCAAAAGATAGGTGTGGGATGTGATTGGTCACTGATATTGCATATTTATCGTCACATTCTCATATTTATTTTATAATAAACTCCAATTTTTAATATTATTTTTATCTAAATTTGTGTAGGCCTTTATTAAAGAAGATGAAAGAGAAAACGAGCCCAAAAAGCCCACTGAAATTCAGATTAAATCAAAATCAAGGATTGGGGCAAATATTCAGCTGAAAATCAGAGAAAATCAGAGAGATAACATTAAATAAAAACCGATTAAATCAGATTTTTTTTATGAATCTAATTCGGTTAGCTGAAGATCAACAGCGATATCAACAAATCCAGAGCCAAAACAGAGAAAATAGCTGGATAAAAGGAGCCAACAGAAAATCACTGGGCTACGCTCCTCGGGTGTGGCCACTTGGCCACACCCAGGCCGCAAAAAACGCAGCCCAAGCCGCATTTCCGTGGCAAACTAGTAAGCCCCTATCTTCAGAAGCTCTCCCCTTTAGGTTTTTGCCTAGGGATTTCTGAGGCCGCGAGAGACGACTAAGCAGAGATAGATTTTTAGGCTAGTTTTGTTATAGTTCAATGTAAGTTTTATTTTTTTTACGTAATTTTATTTTTATTTATGTAAATCAAAGTTTCATGAGAGAATGAGAGTAAAGGCTGTACTGAGAGTGACACTGGTGTAAATTGTTCTTCTCTTCTTTTATGGTTAATTTATTTAAACAAAAGTTACATTCTTTACTTTTTATTTTTGTTCCACTTTTATATTTTTCTTCTACTTTTCTTCTTTTGGTTTTGATGATTATCCAAGTGAGTCGAATAACATCATTATTGCCTTGCCTTTACGAGTGCTACCGATAGCTCATGACGATAGATCCCTCCCCAAAGTTCATATCATTTTATACTTGCTCGAGGTAATTTTGATAATATAATGTGGACACATAAAGAGTTAGATCTTATGGGTTGTGCGCTGATCGCCTCTAGATCAATGTAAACGTGCCAACAATTTAAGGTAAGTCATCATCCAGATTAGATAAGTTCTTTAAGTTTTCTTTCTATTGATTTCTTACTGTAGAACACAAAACTTACTAACTCTTTACTCCTTTTATTTCTGTCTTTAACTTAGTTTTTCATTTTTCAAAATCACCTTCTTCTTCTATCTACCACTTTCTCCAAATTAACATAGCTTCATTTTCCTTCTCTTTATAAAAATAAAGAATAATTTTTAACTATTTTAAGTGAACTAAAAGAGAATTTACAACACGCCTCCATCGCAAGTCCCTCCTTGTAGATCACGACCCACATAGCCACTTGTTATAATGATAATATTGAGTAACCCTGCACATTTCTATTCTTCATTTCTAAACTTTGTATTTTTCTGTATAGGTAAATCTCAATCAACATACTTACTGGATTGTTTCCTGACAATCCTTCTAGATTCCGGAGCTTAGACCGGAGCAGATCTGTTAGCGGAAGACTAGACATTTCTTGTGGAACAAGCGGATCAGTCATAGTTCTTTCCGACTTGGCCTCTCTTGACTGGCTTACGGATCCCCTTTTGTAGCTCGTGAGTATCTTCCAGTCTTTTTCATACTTTATGATCATACTTTTGCGCCTCTCGGTGATATAATATTCTTATAATATTGTATCACGCTCTATGACAATAGCGTACTTGTACTGCATTATTGGAATGTATATTATCACTGTGCTTCCGTACTCTGATTCCTGCCTGTACTGATGCTTAGCGTGTATACGTAATGGTAATTCCACCAGTCGGGTGATAACTCCGGCATCCTCAACCAGACACAGGCCTTGAGCACGTTGATTTTTGATGGGCGAAAATCATTTTCAAACTTTTGGAGTGACAGCCCCCGACCTCCAGTCATCACATGATGCGTATCATTCTCAGCTGTAAATCTAAAAATATAATGCCGGTATTGATGCCAACGCCATCCGTACTCCATTACTCACCAAGTTTTCTAGCAATAAAAGTGGAATCCATCCACTTACCAAGAAATCTATCCACAAGTGCTAGTTTTCACCTATCCTTCGCCTCCTGAATCTCCTCCTTAGATATGATCACTTTCTCAGTGAAAAACGACTGAAGCGTCACAATTTCCTCCTCAGAAACTCGCCCCACCGTTTTGCCTCTCCGCTTTCTCACATTCTAGAAGGGCAAGGCACTTGTCATTGGGCCGGGCCTCTGTTAATTCTGGGCTCGTGTTTGGTGGACCATGCAGGATACAAGTCCACCGTCTCAACATTGAAATCATGTTGGCCCACACCAAGAAATCAATTTGGTGGTTCAATGAGTGTGCCGCGCTGTTAGTTAGAGGGGGGTCAATGTAATGAAAGCCTGCGACCCACGCACGCGCATAAAACAGTTCACGTGGCAGAAGACGCCTGTGCGTCATGTGTCAGGTCATGAACCATGCCTGTTTGCTGTGCCAAGGCCGACAACTGATCTGTAGACACATTGTATGGTCCGTTGGATCCAACAATGAACCTTCGTCACAGTTGTTGCCACCTTGTACTCTGGGAACAAGTAATAAAACTTATTTAAAATTTCAAGAACGAATAATAAATACCGCAGTAATTATCGGAATCAGGCAGCGTTACATTACTAAAAACAAACAAACAAACTCACCACTCCGTGCCATTGAGTGGTATCTGGAGACAACAGCAGATGGGATGAAGATTCTTCCACCTCCACGTGATCCTCATGAATCCAAACAGCAGTACAAAAGGACAGCGGCCGCAGCGCGCAAGGTCCCTGAGTAGTATTCTGCTTGTCACGTCTCGCTTCCCAAAATATTCTGGAGCGGAGTCGCGACACGAGTCGGCGACACATATACGCAAGGAAAATACCTCACGTATACGCGCTAAGCCTTAAGTAACCCGAAACAAGCTATAAATTTTATACTTTAATGAGTCAACGACCACTGCAATAATACTATAAGCATCCACGCATGATATCATATGAATAAAGAACTGGAATAACAAATGAATATGATATAACGAGAATCAAGAAATAATATGAAGACAAGAAAGATAAGAATACCGGAATCGAATAGGAAGAAGCTCCAGCTCTTCACGAAGCGTACCGTCTCCTCGAACACCTGCACAATAGAAACAAAGCATCCAATATCTGAACGTGCAAATCCAGGGTCGTCAGAAAGCGACCTGGTGAGTGTGTGTAAAGGGGAGAGCTCGTGCATATAACCAATGTGCACAGAATAATAACCAGATAAACTACAGACAGAAGATAACTAAATAACATGATAAACAGTTAACTGCATAACAACATGAATGAAGATAAAAGTCAAATATCACAACTGTAAACAAGCAACTGATATCTGAAGGTATAACCTAGCACATGTCATTAGTCTGGTGTACAATCCTATATCTATCATAGTTATACATATATATACAGTCGGGTGATCACGATTAGTCACAATACATTAACAGTTTATCATTTTTAATTATGTCAGCGAACACCAATTGCCACATGTAATAGACGCATCCCATACTACGCCTATTACACATGTCAATCAGAGTCCTAAGTTATTGAAATTGATCGGTTGGAGACATTGTCTGTGTTTTATGTGGGTCCCGTGCATACCTGGGACCACGACCCAGACTCCTGGCGCTGAACCAGGACCTACCGCAAGGTAGTCAGGAACATGTATAACATGAACAGGTACATGTATATGTATAACAGGAACAGGACGGGATGCCAGTCACCCCACGGGAACCCTGCAGTGGAACCCTCTTTCGGCTGCGCAACCTAAATCCTAGGTCCACCCAAAATACAGACACTGTCTCCTCCATCAATTTTCCCAATCCCAGTGTAAGTTGTTTAATAGCATGTTATTAATTTATCATGATTACTTAATGTGCATGTTACTTGAATCACTGGAATAACTCGGTGGTAGTCACGGTAACAATATCAACATGTAATCAGGATGGCGGTATAACAAGTATATATCATATCAGTGAACAGGATACCGGTGTAACGGGAATATGTAACAAGTATAACATGAAAGTGTTGTTACCGTGTAACAATATTCTTCCAGCAATTAATGGTAACATGGACATGATAGTGTCAGGTATTAATCAAGTTTCTCAGGTAAATCAAGATATTCAAGATGGGTAATGATCTGCTGTCATGAATAGAATAATCCGGGCAATGTATATAATCAACTCATATCCTCAAAGTCATCGACATATTCATCCTCCAAGTCATCAATAAATCAGATCGATTCATAGCTGCCATAAAACTCCGAACATGTATTATAGTCACTGATATCAATGAAATCATTCATAATAACTCTATCTCCATAACTGAAATAGTCAAGAACCAATCATGAAGTAATATATATCCTCAAGATCAAAATTAGACTTATCCAATCATAATCAAGATCATCACACACTCTCACTCTATCAAGATTAATCACAGGATCTCAAAATTAAATAACATATCAAGTATATATATCTCTCTAAAATCCACATGGTCAGGTCAACCCAATCAACATCTATTTCTCAACCCCCAAGTCAACTCAAATCCAATCGAGTTTACCGACAGGTTCAAGTCCAAAATTTCATTTTATCAATAAAGATCTCCTATTTATTAAATCATCAATATCCCAATCAATCAAAATCATAACTAAGCAGTGTAACGTCCTCGATCAATATGGAATTTAGATCACCTCTACACCAATAGTCAATATCAATAAGATCATTAATACATCAGTCAAACTCATCAATGTGAAAATTCATAAATAATAGCTCCTAACAGTCTAAAATTCCATCCCATCATATACATTAGAGTCAAGGGTATCATATTCATACGTTTGATCATAATCCAACCATCATACATTCCTTCTACCAATCAATCGAGACTCCAATAAAAGAATATGAAGCTCAGGTCAATCCTAACTCTAAATAAGTTTATATTGATCAAAAATCAAGAAAGTCAGTATTGGTACATCAACGTCATATCTACCCATCCATAATCTCTAAAAGAGTTCCAGTCGGAATAGTCACCAAACAATTTATCGATAAATACCACAGATAAAATATGAATCTCTAGTCCTCAATCATCAATTAATCAGCCTCAAGATCAATATACTTATATTCTAAGATTTATCACCACTAGATCAGTTACAAGGTCAAGTCTGGTCTAAGGTATATCAATGCTAGGCTTAAGGTAACAACAGCGATCTACCAACACATGAAATGATACTGATACAAGCTCATATCAACTACACAAATAAGTGGATCAATCAATAATGTCTCGTGAAATGATACAAGTGTTAATACTAGTAAAATATCTCAGACAGTCGCAATAAATGATGAAAGTGAAACACAAGTATTTATTGACAATGGTAAATAACGAAAAAGATAAAAGCAAACACTCACAAAACAAAGAAGAGAAACACTTACAAAACAAAGAAGTAAAACACTCACAAAATAGAATTATAGAAGGAAAAAAAAACACTCACAACAAAATTAAATAAAGAAGTGAAACACTCGCATGAAATAATACTGAAACACTCACAACACAATTAAATAAAATTAAACAAAGAAGTAAGACACTCACCTGAGATCCATTCCAAGTCCAGAGCACTGAAATTACAAGGCCTTGATAAATCTACATGAATTATTCAATAGGAATTGTTAGATTTTTAAAAGAATATTTTAAGGAGTTTAAATCTTGATTAATTAGTTTGGGTTTAGGAATATGGTCCTCTAGGTTTAAGTAGGTTTAATTTAAACCAATTTCTAATTTTTTTGTTGGATTTTTAATAGGTAAATCATTAAAATATTTAACGGGTTTGAATCTTACATTAAGGGAAAAGGTTTAAGAGGGTGATTTGATTTAATTTCGTGTTGGTATTTATCTAAAACTTTTATCTTAGAAAGTAGAAGTGTTGTAAAATATTATTTATATTTTTCTTTTTTTTTGGATATTTTTAATAAATTATTTTAATATACCAATTCACCTTTCTTTCTTCTTTATCTCTTTCTTTTTTTTTCTTTTTCTTTTTTAAAATTCAAGTAACAGCCAAGGCCCTGGCCCATGTATAGGCCCGGGCTGGACCAGGCTGGACCAGGCCAGGCCCAGACCTGGTCCAGAAATTTTTTCTTCTTCTTCTTCTTTTTTTTACAGGGCCTTTAGGCCATGCTGTAGCCCGGCCTGCCTGGCCTGGGCCAGGCCAGGCCCCCCCTGGCCTGGGCCAGCCGGCCAGGCCAGGCCTTGGTTCAGGCCTGGGATTTTTTTTTTAAAGGAGTGTGTACAGTGCGCCGGCCCAGCCCACTGTACGCCCAACAGAGCACAGACCGATCTGGGTCTGTGCGCGGCCGCAGGTCTTGGTGTTTTTATTTTTATTTTTTGAAAATCTCTTGTTTAAAAATTCTGAAAAATATATAAATTGGAATTATGAGTTGGTATATCTTTACATATATTTTTATTGGAATTGAGTTTTAATGTATAAAATATTTATGGAGATCAAGGTGTATACATGATTTTAATAAACTATTTATACCAACTAAATTTGAGAAAATAAATTATTTGTATCATATTAATAATTTATTCTTATGTATCTAATTTAATTATATATATATATATATATATATATATATATATATATATATATATATATAAAGAAAACAACTGAAATTAAATTCACAAGTTGGATCTACTTACTTTAGTTTTTCTTCCTTGTTTTCTCCTCAATTCTTGTACCTTGAAGTCCTTTTCGTTCCCGTTCCCGCTTGAGGAGAAGGAAGAGATGGAAGTGGGGAGATTTTAGATTAGGGTTTTTTTTTCTTGAGGTAGAAGAGAAGGAAGGGTTTGGGTCTTTAGATAGATTATAAGAGACTTTTGGAAGCTGAATTCCAATTAGGTTAGATTACTTAATTTAGCAATTTAGAATTCCAATTAGGTTAGATTACTTAATTTAGCAATTTAGATAAGAATGGAAGGTTGCAGAAAAATCTCAAAGAGATTTGATTTAAATATGATTTTTATTAGGATTTAAATTAGGATTAGGATTAGCATTTTTTTAAGATCATGATTTTGAAAATAAGATTTGGATTAGAATTGGGATTTGAATTGGGTTTTGGGTTAATGGGTAAGTGTAACACTTCGCTCCTAGAATACTTACTTAGTTGCGTATTCAGATTTTTCGATCGTATTTTTCGATTTGCTTCCTGTATTTGTTTTGTATTATGAATTATTTATATGATCGTTTTGTCTTGAATCCGGATTCACGGACTCGGAGTCAGCCCTAGTCTGAACCGAGGACCCGATCCTAGTGAATTGCTCAACTTGGTCTTTCTAGTCTTTAGATTTGACCGATTTCAGTTTTAAACATCATTTTCCAATATTTTAGATTTTCTGTGATTTTCTGGAATTTTTCTGAATTAAAATGAAAATCTTCAAAACCGGTGTCGACCAGTGCCGCTGACCGATTCCTGGACTTTTAATTTGCAAATGGAGTCAAGTTTTGAGAAACTGCTTTCACAAATTTGCTTAGAATAATATTTACTATCTTAATTCATTTTTGGGGATTTTCAGAATTTATCAGATTTCTGCGAGATTTGGTGTCGACCGATATTGGCGGCCGATTTCAGGATTTTTAATTTAAAAACTATAAAGAATTTCTTGAAACGAATTTCACCATGATTCTTAGAATAATATTCTTGATTTTTGAGAATTTTTGCGAGTCGTTCCGAGATACTTAATTTTCGGACGATTTCGGTATTTTTCCGAAAGTTTTCCGCATCCACAACTGAATCCGGGAATCCGCTACTCTAATTATTTTCACTTTTTCTTCCAAGAGAATATCTTCCTTTTTTAATTTCTTTTCCTTTTTTCCTTTTTCTTTCCTTCCTTTTCCTTCCACCAAATTCTCCATTCTTCCATTACTTTCTACAACTTTCCACCAAAAATATCTCCTCCACCAAAAATATCTTCTCCAAAAATATCCCAACACACTCAAACACCTCTCCCATCACCATGGCCAGCCAAGATAGCCACCTCACCTCTCCATTTTACAAAAAACCCCCTCCCTAAACATTTTTACATCACCTTCACAATTCCAATTCCTATATAAACTTTTCCTTCTTCATTCCACTTCATTTTTCTCTTCACCAAAACTTTAACCACCAACTTCTCCTTCATCTCCACCACAACCACAACCACTACAACTTCTCCAACTCCCTACCTTCATCTTCTTCCTCCTCCTTCTCCATTTAAACCACCACAAACTCCAAAACTCCACCAAAGCCTCCACCTTCTCCTTTACCTTCTCCAAAACTATCACCACAACAAACCTCTCCACAAAACCACCACCCCATCATCTTCTCTAGGGCCGGCTACCCTCCTTGGATTGGGGCCGAGCTCTTCTTCATCGGTAACATCTCCGATGATTATTCCGGTAATCGTTCACGATTATTCCGGTAATCATTCCGGTGACAATTGCAAACGACAACACTAACGTCACCACCACCATCTTTTCTTAACCGTTTCATCACCATCACTTCTACTATTTTCCACCACCATCTTCACTTCCACCATCACTTTCCCCATCACAATACCACCTCCATCTCCACTACTTAAACCTCCAACATCACCTTCATCATCACCTCCTTTTCATTACTCCATTAAAATTCATCTCCTTCACCAAATAACACCACCACCAACGAAATCATCTTTCCCTGTCTCTCTCTTTCTCTCTGTTGACGCGGATCTCACCCCCGCGTCCAGGCAACTCCTTAACGCGACCTTCGCGTTCTTGTACCGACGCAACGCGGAGTCCATGCCCGCGTCTGTGTCCCTCTCGTGTCAACACGACGCGGAGCTAATGCCCGCGTCTGTGTTCTCCTCGTGCTAACGCGACGCGGAACCCACGTCCGCGTCCGCGTCCGCGTTCTTCTCATGCTATAACTTGAACGCGGGTGTCGAATCCCGCGTTTGTGGCATCTGCGCGACGCGACTCCCGCGTCTGTGACACCCGCGTCTCACTCTCAAAAAAAACCCGCGTCTCCCTGTGCATTTTATGGCGCGTGCGCGAGTTCCATGGATTTCAGACCTTTCAACATTTCCGGTGATTTAGGCGAGTGTCCTCGCCTCCATTTGGGTTTCCCCGCTTTGTCGGGTCGACATGTATTTTATTCCGTGTTTAAATGTATTTTGTATTGGGCTGGGTCCCTGTATTTGTGTATGGCCGAGTGCCAATGACTGGACATGTATTGCTCTGTGACGAATGCTTGTATTAGGGTAGTTTAATTCTTGTACATATACCATGCCTATGATGTATTTTACTGCTTTATACCATGCGTGGCCGACCCTTCGCGGTCGTTAGACTCTGAGTTTCTGACCACTCCTGGGATGGCTAGTAGTCACCGAGAGTGCGCTTAAACCCCGAGAGTACTTGACCTCCGGACCCTTCAGCCTCCGGTCTCTCACTATCTCGAAAGAGAAGTGATTGGGACCGTCAGGTTTCTCAGCTCCGTCTGGTGAGCATACTTAGCGCTCAGCGCTTTATTCACTAAGTTCGTCTGGGCGAGATGCTGTCGGATTTGCTACTCGTATTTTAAACCGAGTCGTCCCAGTAATCTCACCAAGCGCATTAGTGTCTAAACCCTATTTGCTGCCTGTGCCTCCAGCTTGTTCAGCTCCGCCTGGTCATCATGATCAGCGTTCAGCGCTTTACCACTAGATTCGTCTAGGTGAGATGCTGCCGGATTTTCTACTCGCACTTTAAGCCGAGTTGTCCGGGTAACCTTGCCAGACGCTCCAGTGTTAAATATTGTTTGCTATCTGTGCCTCTAGCTTGCTCAGCTCCGCTTGGTTGTGCTCAGCTACTACTCTATCCCATGCCATGTATTTACCTGATATGTTAACACTTGACATGCCATTATTTCATACCTGTTAACTACATGCTACTATTTAACACCTGTTTGTATCACCTGTTAACTGATGTGTTATCACCTGACACCAGACATGCTACTTCTTGGCAATGCCCCTTGTTATAACATGACTTGCCACCGGACTAATATCTATCTCTTAACATGATTGGTCACCTGCCAAATATCATCCTCCTGTCATGCTATCACTTGACACCCGGCATGATATACTTGCCTTTTGACATATTAATACTTGACCTGTGATTATCACATTTACGGGAATACTATACTTGTTATCCTGCATTACATGCAGTGACTTGAATTTTGTACTTGTTATCCTGTATTATATATACAGTGACCTGAATCTATAGTACTCATGTACTCCTGAATTCCTGGTCATGTCTTGTACCTGCTATTCCCGTAAATTTGATAACTACATAATAAATCATAAAAAGGAACAACTTACATCGGGTCGGGGGAAACTTGCGGCTATCAATACATGTTCGTGTTTACAGTGGTACTAGGCATGTTGTGCAACTAAAACTTCCGGTCTGACCTGTGGGCCTCCAGGCGACCGAGGGGAGTGCTGGCTCCCTCCTTCTTGGTACCATCTTGATAAGGGCATCCTATAAGACCCTCCTGATTGCCTTGCGGCAAGTTCCGTCCACCAAGCAACGGAACAATCCTGGGCCGTGGTCCCGGGTATGTACGGGACCCACTGTAAACATTGTTCATTGATCCCCCCGTTGGTTTCCAATAACAACCTTACTTTACTCAGATGTGGATATATGTGTGCTGGGACGCTAGTTCACATATCTAGACATCAGGGTAAGACGAGTAATAATAATAATAAAAGATGCCAACCATGGATCTGTTGTATGCTTTGCCGAGTTTGCTTCCATCGGGTTTACATCGGATTTTCGGTTTTATGATTATTATCATATTAGCTACTCATACCCTGTTTTATTACCTATGTTCCATTCCATCAGTCTACTGCTCCTATCTTATCATTCCATGAGTGGTTCCTGCTTGATATCACTTGTTATATATCTACCTGCTTATACATGCTTATGCTCACGACACGGTTTTCAATGCATGATTATGATTCGGTTTTATCGTTACACGTGTGCTTATCTTTGCTCGCCACTTGGCATTCGTATCACCACTCACCTGGGGAGTTCTATCTGACTCCCCTGGATCCTCATGTCCAGGTCATGGAACTTGGAGCGTGTGGATTCCCCAGTTGCTGATTAGAGTGGCGCAGCTGAAGCATGGATCCCCAGCAGACCGTCTGGAGCCTTATCCTTCCAGGCCCCCTGTGCGCCTCTCGAGTTTTTCTTTTGTAAACTCGTGAGTGCCTTATACTGTTCATACATGTACATCTCTTTGTATTCTCGCATTTGCGCCTATTAGTGATGTAATATTCTTGTAATATTTATCACCTCTGGTGATAACTTTGTAATTGTACTCATATGTTGGAATGTATAATGCACCATTTGCTTCCGTACTCTGATTCTTGCCTGTACTGATGCTTAGCGTATATACGTGAGGGTATTTCTGACCTGCGTATATACGTCGCAGTAACGTCTCCGTACCCGCCGGATCGGGGCGTTACAGTAAGAATCTTAATGGTAATGGATTATACATTATTGGGCTTTAGTTAAAAGAATTAAGTGATATGAAGAATAAGAAAATAGAGAGTGGGCTTGCGGGCTTAGTTTTTGGGCTTAAAAAAAATAGAAAAAGATGAAAATAAAGAAGTGGGCTTGGCTCATGTGGGCTTAGAATAAAAAGGAAAAGAAAATAAAAGAAAAAGGAGAATGGGCTAAGCTTATTTGGCTTGGATATAAATAATAATACTACTAATAGTGATTAACAATATCATAATAATAATTAACAATAATAATTACAATAAAATTATCAATATTAAAATCTTATCCAATAATACTTGGTAAAAGTAGTAACATTAATAATAACTAAAACAATACAATATGATAAGAATAATAACAATATCAATATTAACAATAATAGCAACTAGAATACTAGTAACATAGTAATGGAAAAAATACTAGCTAGTAATTAAAATGATAATACTTAATAATACTAAATATAATTATAAGGTCAAAATATCATTTACTATCTTAAAATAATTTGTACTGTAACTCAAGTTAAAAAATAATAATAATATTACCAGTAAAATAAAATAAATACTTTAGAAAAAAATATAGTATTTTAATTTAGGGATATTACACTGCTGCTGTCAGTTACTCTCTCACATAGTGAAATTCTGTGCTTTAGTCCTCAATAATGGAGTTTGAGGGGGGAGAAGAAGAGGAGTGGGTCTGGGTTCGTCGCCCTAGTGAGGGAACTCTGAATGGTGGTCGATTGAAGGGGAAGAGCCGTCGCCGTCTTCATCGAGGTCGCTGAAGGTAGTGTTCACTGAGCCCGCGAAGCACTGGACTGATGCAGCCCCCATCGGCAACGGCCGCCTCGGGGCGATGGTCTGGGGCGGCGTCGCCACTGAGACCCTCCAACTCAATGGTGAGAGTAAAATTTAAATTTTTGCTATTTTCTGCGATATTAGCTTGTGTTTGGCTATGAAGGCTTCAGGATTATATATATAGTATCATTTAAATCTCTTTTGTTTATATGAGTCAAGAATTAAAAGGACTCGAGCTTGGAAAATGATGAGATTTGGAAAAATGAGCAAGCAACGCTACAAATTATGAATACCGTATCCGTATGTTCATGCACCACAGCATTGCTAGTAATCTGAATAATCATCTTGCTTATCAAAATAGACACAACAATTTACCATGAAACATTAATGTGATGATCTCTGTGACACTGTACCATCACTGGCTTAATCTGCATTATGATAAGCTCGAAAGCAAAAGAGGAAAAAAATGGAAGGCCAAAAGACTATATAGATTGATGGAGATTGAAATCTGTCCATAATGAAACAGAGATGAGCAGTGTGCCGGGGATAAACTGATGTAGGAATAGACCGGGACACTGGTGGCGGAACCGGACTCGGACCCTTAGAGTCCGGTTCCGGTTCTGGTTCGGGAACTGCAGCGGTTCCGGATCCGGTTGGGACCCAGTTCCGGACACGGTTCCAGTCCCGAGACCCAGATTATTTTCCCTCTATTTTTTTAATAGTTAAAAATATGAATTAATCTTTATTATTAATTAATTTAATGAAATATAACAAAATAATAAAAAATAAGAAACGGGCTTGAACTTAATTGTTACTATAAATAAGGAGCCTACGTATTCTCTTGGGTTAGAGGAATCAAAGCTCACATAGTTCTCTTACCTTAGTCCTCGTATTTTACCTCAATTGCTTCCTTCCGTTCCGGTGATCGTCATTTCTATAAAGTCCTCACTTTATTCCTGCATAATTTCTTGTTGCTTAACGTTGCTTTTGTCCAATCATCAAGACATAATTCGGCCTCTACTGAGTCGGGGTACTCAAACGGGTTTGGTCCAAGATACTCCCTCCCACATTGAATGCTTGCTCCACAGCTACTGTTGACACCGGCATTGCTAAAATTTATTTAGCGATAATTAATATGATTGAAATTTGTGTTGAATGCTCCTTCCACCATTGCAAGATTTAAAATTTTTTATCTTGAAAATCTTCACCAAACTCAAATGAAGTGGTTAGATAACTATCAAGCTCGGTGTTTGAGCTTGATGAAGACCCTTGGGGTTTTTTGACTATTTTCAATAGTTGTTGTTGTCTTATACTAAGGTTAGAAGTATTTTCAACTTTACTACTAATCTGGTCATGACGGGGGCTGTTAATACTTGAACTATATACTCTACTATATTCATTATATAAACCATAAATTTCGTAGAGAGATTTTAGAGAGAGATTATTGGAGAGATTTTGTAGGAAGATTATGTAGAGAGATTATGGAGACTTGAAGAGTTGGAGTCTTGGAGTGAGATTTGATAGAGAATTATAAGGAGAGATTGTAGAGGGATTAGGATTTTGGTGTGGAGGAGAATGAGAGAAATTAGGTCATATTTATAGTTTACACCAATAATATTAAAAAATCAAAAATTAAAAAAAAAATCCCTCTCCAACGGTCCAAAATTGGACCGTTGGAGTCCAGGAGTCTGGGGAATCCAACTCCAACAGGCATCCAACAACCCCCAAAAAAAATTCAATTGGCCGGCCAACCCAGCCCAGCTGCCCAAGCAGGCTAACTGGGCCAGGCCGGTAGCCAGACCTAACTACCAGGCTCGCCCAGCCCGGCCAAGGCTAGGCTGAAAAAAATGTGACCGTTCGGCCTTTGGGCCGAACAACCCACAAGAAAAAAATAATAAAACCCAATTTCGAACTGGGAACCGCCGGTTCGAATCGGGAATCGGCGGTCCCCGGTTCTAGAAGGCAGTAACCGGAGTCGGCCGATTCCTATTCTGGTTTCGGTTCGGTCTGGAACCAGTGAACCAGCCACGCTTGCCAGTTCTGGGTCCACCTAACTAGTTCCCGGTTTGGTTCGCCGGTTCGAACCGAACCGGGGTCGAGTCTATATAGGAAGGCAAAATAGAAAAATAGCTTCAGTTGTCGACAGGCCTCAACCCCTGTCGACAGTCTGCACTTCAGCTATTGAAATGCTTTTCTTGCCATCGACAAACTGACTTTGACAGAGCCTACTCGATAGTTAGTACTATACAGTCGTCGACATTTTCTTTTTGCTATCGACAGCTCTGAAAGTATCAGCAATATTCGAGTCTGTGTAGGATTTAGTTTTTCAGTCTGATTTGAATTCTGATTGGTTTATTTAATTAGGTTTCCTAGTTAGAGTAATATTTCTTTTTATTTGCCTATATAAGGCCATTGTATCTTTGTTTTTAGAATCAAACTTTTGATTATCAATTAAATTCAGTTTTTTCATTTTCAATTGCTCGTGGATTCGAGTTGGTTACTCTTTGCTCGCGAATTCGAGTATTTTGCTTGTGGATTCAATTGCTTTTCCTATTTGAAATTATCTTTCAAGCTTTGTTGACGCTAGAACGAGGTCTAGCTGGTGTTGTTCGCTTCCTTGTCTGCGATAAGTAATATCAGAGCCTTGGTTGCTTTCCGATGATAGCAGGAGACAACAATGAATTGCAAGGTCTTTCTATTAGGATGTGCACTGTTGAAGTGAAGATCGGTGCTATCAAATCAACTTTGAACAACGTGATCCAAGAGCTCAAGGGATTATCCTTCAAGATTGATGGTCATAGTCTAGTCGATGGTACGTACCAAAGCAAATGTGATCATTCATCATCACAAAAAAATGAAGTGATTGGACGGTCGACCCTCACCACAAGAGAAATGAAGTGGGGTAGTGCACGCAAATAAAGCATAACACAGAAAAGATGGACACAAGATTTTACGTGAAAACTCTTAATCGGGAAAATCCACGGGGAGAAGCAAGAGCTTCATTATAATTTTCAGGTTACAAGAATTACATGAATCTAGAGAGTATATCAGATTGGAGTCCAAATAAAATAAAGATCAGAATTCAGAGTCCTAAAGACCCTTTTTCATTGGAGGATGAGGTTTATTTATATTTGACAGGGCTGTAGGCATGGAGGCAGACGGTTACAAGTGAGATCTTCGTGATTGCACGATTTGCACATATCGACTTGTAATGGTCGGATCAGTGGTGCTGGTTTTTTACGATTGTATGCAGAGAAATTCACAATGTCTATAACTACCAGCGCTAAGTGGCGTTACACGTTATGAACGTCGAAGATAGTAACGTTGTGTAACTGTCGGTGGAGATCTGAGGTGACCTGTTACTGGAGCTGCTTGGTTCAGAGTTGAAGTCTTCTGAACGAAGGGAGCCTTAGAGTGGAGGTGATTTTGAGGAGGTTGGGTATAGCATGGATTTCAGAGGAAAGCTCTGTGTACTTCGGAGAATTGAAAGGTAAGGGACATGTGTTGCCATCTTGGACGGGTCAAATTTTGACCACTACAGATGCCCTCCGCTCTTTCAATTGTAAGAGGCTGCAGACGAGAAGTCGGAAGAGCGGAGTTAGTAGATCTTTTAATACCTTAAGTTCATCTTGATGTTTTTGAGCAGATGAGCATCTGGGTCATAAATGCAATCTTCAGAATTTAATTGCAGGTTGTAAACTGGCTGCCAGCTGTCGCATTAGTAGGCTAGATCTCTCTGGAGTTGGATCATGTGTCTCTTCGAATCCCGGAATCATAATGACTGGGAGATCGCGTTTCATGTTTTGGCGACGATGGTTGTTGATCTTCTACTGATTCGGTTAACCGAAAATCTTAGGACGTGGATTGGCATTTCGGGGATTGAAAATTTGAATTAGAGGCGGTTCGTCTTCTCTTTCATTTATAAATAGGGTGAAACTCTTAGATGGAAATGACTTTTGCTATCTTCTCTAAGGATCTCTTGCTTCAAAATTCCTCTTCTCTGCGCTGCTCGGTCATCATGTCTTCTTTTTTCTTCTTCATCAGATGGCGGAAAGAAATGGAGAGGATGAAGGTGGAGGAAATGATAGCCAGGCTCTTGCCAAGTGGGAGTTTGGTTGGTGCCCCCACGTTAGTCATCGTGATGAACCTGCTATGACACATTGGTTGTCGTGACAGGGTGCCGCCGTCGAGGGTGATAGGGAGGACTCCTGTTCCCACTGGAGCCGATGATTTGGTTTCGATTCGCCTAATTTTTAAGGGGGGAGGTTTCCTTTGGGTTAAGAACTACTTTCCTTATAAGGTGTAATGAGGAAGGAGGAGAGGGAGCTCATCGGTTGGGTGTGCTGGTGAATTACTTCTCACAGTGGGGCTCGAATCTCTTCCTCAGAACGCCTTAGAGGAGATTTGATACTATCACCTTCTTGTGTGGCTTGGAGGTTTCATTCTTGTTGGACATCGATGTCTTGTGTGTCTTGTTGAAGTTCGTCTGGAGTCTGGGGTGTTGACATGTTATAGTGGCTTCAGAGGGCTTTTTGGGAATCCTTGTAATTCTCCTTGAGATGCACAGAGAATGGCGGTTCCGATTTGTCTTCCTTGGAGGTGTGTTCTAGGCGGAGAGAAGATCTTTTACTGAAGGAATCTTTATTTTTATGAAGGAACCTCCTGGAGCTTCTTCTGGGGATACTAGACAACGATGTAAGCAATGAGGTCGTGCTTTATGGTGGACGTTCTCAGAAGGATGAAAGTACACCTAGAGAGGGGTGAATAGGTGTACGGCTAATCTAATGAACTAAATGCGAAAATTAAAACTTAATTGCAACAACACTTAATGCAACCAACGAGTGTAGCCGAATTCCTGGTGAAGGGCTTTGAACTAACTCCTCTTGATTCCTCTGAATAAGAGTTGAGGCGCTATATGAAGCTCTCGTGGTTAAGCACAGGTGAGGCGCACACAAACAAGCCAAGCATAAAATATGAATGAGCAATATGAAATGATGCAAGACACCAAGTAAAGGAGAGAGAGAGAGAGTTAGAGTCAATGGATCAAATGCAAACACACAAATATGTTTCGAGGTTCGAGCACACAACTCTACGTCCCTGCCTTCACACAGAAGGATTTTCAATCCACTAACTTGTCCACACAGGATTCCCACATAGGGAACCTCCACTGAGGATTTGGGGCAATTACAATATGGAGTACACAACTTCTCTCTCAACCAAAACAACCTCTACACTTAGAGGCTAGGCACAAAGCCACACAAATCAACCTCACAAATGAGGGATAGGCACAAAGCCAATACAAACACAATCCACCTCTTCACTAAGAGGGATACCAACACAATCTCCACTATCAACCTCTCACAAGAGGGATACCACTCAATCAACCTCTACACTTAGAGGGATATCACAAATAAAGGAGGGGTATAACACTTGGTGGTGTATCTCAACCACAAACAAATTTTCCCACAAAAATAAAGATCCTAATAGATAGGATAGAATGATATGACTCAAGTGTGGAAAACAAAGTGTTTTGATCAAAGAAAATCACTTGGAAAAAACACCAAATAGATATAGAATTTTTAGACCAAAAACCAATTCCCAAAAGACTATTTTCTTTGAATTAAAAAACACTTTTAAAACAAATGAAGATTGATCTTTTAAAACACAAAACTCTTTTGAAAAACAAGTGTTAAAACACTTAGGAAGATCAGGAATTTCTCTCTAAAAACTGGTGGTGAAATCTCTCTCAAATGTGGTATAAATAGGCCCCATAAAAAAAACTAGCCGTTGGCAGCTGACTAAGCCCAGTTTGGCCTTCCGGTCGACTGGCCGGTCGACCGGCCAACTATCAAATTTTTGACCGTTGAGCCTACCGGTCGACCGCCCGGTCGACCGTGCCCAGAACCAGAGAGCAACGGCTTTCTGGCCGGTCGATCGCCCGGTCGACCGGGGCAACCTGAGAGTGGGTTGCCTTCAGTCGGTCAACCGGCCCAAGGGGCTGGCTGCGTGCACGTTTGTGTGCACGTCCGGTCGACCGTTCCAGTCGACCGCCAGAGCCTGGCAGACAGATTATAGGACTTGAAAACTGGGTTTTTATTTACCAAATAAATCCCATAAAAATCTCTAAAAATCCACAAAAATAGTTTCAGTATAATACATTGATATACAAACATGTTTGAGTAAAATCAAATCATGTTACAAACATTTTGAACTATTTTTGTAACTTAGAAATTTTGCCGAAAACCAAAAACCGTATTGTCTAAAACTTGAATTTTTCAAATGGAAAACCGTTTTGTCCAAAACTCATCCAAATACAAAAACATGATACTTAAATAACTTTTAAGGCATGTTGTATATGAATATAATCCAATATACATATAAAGATATATATCAATGTTTTGACAATAAATCCGAAAACAAGTTTTGTTAAAATACCAAAACTCCAAACTCATGAAATAGACTATCAAACTATGTTTGTATAAATAGTTGAAGCATAGATGTATATAGAACAAATCTAATATACATTAAACCATGTAAACTTGTTGATTCTATCTATTTACGAAAACTAAGATCGGTTAAACCGAAAACCGAAAACCAAAACATGAAACTTAAACAAGTGTGTGTGTGTTGTGAACTTGAGCATATCACACTATCTAATTTTTAACAATGGATCTAAAACATAAACTAAAAACTAAACAAGTTACCGAAGTCTTCTTGTAGAGCGCCGTCTTTAAGTCGACTCGATCCAAACGTGATCCACCGAGCTTGACTCCAACGAGTGCTAGGGTATGAACTTTGACGCTCGGGCTCTTGAATCACCATGTGAAAGCTCCAATACACCTTTATTGAAGCTAATCACCTATCAATATCTTGATTAAATATCTGAAATTAAACATCACAAGATTATTAGTAAACATAACTACATGAGTTAATCATCATCAAAACTAGAGTGGAAGGCCTCTGGGCTAACAATCTCCCCCTTTTTGATGATGACAAAACTCATGGGGTTATATATGCATGGATTAAAGTCAAGCTTCAAAGAAGCTCCCCCTTAACTCATGCATAGCAATAACAAAATAAGATATTCAGTGAAGCATATGATACCAAACAAATGTATGCATCAACTAGGAGAGAGAAACATGCATAACACAAACATATGTTTCAAAAACCTTTTCCCCCCTTTTTGTTTAAACTCTCAAAATCATTTTCTCATAAACTCAATATATGCAAAAACAAAAACACACATATGCATATATAAACTCAAAATCTTTCTCCCCCTTTTTATCAATCATCAACAAAGGGGTCAAAGAAAACAATATTCTCCCCTTTTTGTCTTAAACAATAAAATATCAATAAGGGGTGAAATTAAAACAAAACATTATGATACCAATTTGAAAAAAATATATCAATTGAGTGCGTTATGATATCAATGAAATATATCAATTGAAAGTACATAATGTGGTGCATAAAACAAATGTTTTAATATAAATTTAAATACCAATTGATACCAATTATAAGTAAATACCAATTAAATATCAATTATAAGCAAATAAATTATTTTGAGCAATTCAACCAAAAATTTTGATATCAATAAAACATACCAATTGTAAGTAAACTTATAGATAATCTTGATACCAATTTGTAAAGATTAGTACCAATTGAAAGTAATTTTTTATTACAAGCATATGATACCAAAAAATAATCAATATCCTTTTTTTTAATCATTTTTAACATAAAGTGTGGGAGTAGAATAACAAATAATTGAAAGGTGAAATATGAATTTTCTCCCCCTTTATGAAAAACTAAATAAAATGATGCATAAGCTTATATATGATACCAATTGAAATATAATCAATTGAAATATGATATGCATTAAAGAAATCAAGCTTAGCATAACCAAAATTTGTGCTCAAGGATATAGATATGTAGTAAGTACAAATAAAACACATATATATGTATGAAAAATTAAATACCAATCAAAATTGTTACTATTTGAAGTTGAAAGCATACATATATAAAAACACATGAGTATGCAAAAAGAATGTCAATAGTGATACCAATTGAAAAAAATCCAATGATACCAATTGAAAAAGATCCAATAATACCAATTGAAAAACATAATAAGATCAAGTGTATAACTCATATTACTTACCACCCATTTCATGCACGTGTTTAAAAAGATTTTCAATATTAAGCATACAAGGCATGGTCGCCCAACCAACCGCCCTTCAATGAAAAGGGTTTTCAAAAATAGGTTTGAAAATAGTTTACCATAATTGAAAACTCTTCCAAAATGAAGAATACGAACTAGTTAAAAGAAAAATTTGTAAACTAGAACGAAATCCTTCAAGTAAGGAATAAAAACAAAAATAAATTTCATGAAACATGAAAATCACTCAACAATTGACACTCAAAAGATATAAAGCTCATATAGGACTCATGAAAACAAAATCATGAGAAAACCTCAAATAATATGAGTGTACAAGTTTTGTGTGAAAGACATAGTCATGAAAATAGATAATTTAGCTCTATTATGAAATTCCTTATAAACATGAAAAATCATCAAAACTAGAATCCTTCAAGGTATATGTATGTCATGTATAAACTAAAGTATACATACATATCCAAATATAAACGAGTCCACAAAAGTATATGCATGAAGGCAAGTGGCTCAAGGATGTATATGTATAGCTAATAGTTTAGACAAAATAGACATATACATGAAGTTAAACATGAACATGAAAAATATGTACAAAATGGGAATACAAGTCAAATGTATGAATCATCAAAACTAGGCTATACTAGTACATCTAATGAGTACAAATGAGCGTTCAAGCACAAACATATAATAGTCTATTTGTGGCTCACTAGTTGTACAAGTATATACCTAAGTTTTAATGAAAATTAACATCTTAGACAAGTAATCAAAGCATGAAGCATGAAAATAAAAACTCATATGATCATTATGTATATGCACATACATAGATCTAGGATATACACATTAGTTAAAACAAATGTGAGAACACAAAGATATAAATCCATATTAAACACGGGTGTCTCAAATAACTAAACATGTATATCACTAATCTAAATATCATGGCATATAACATACTAATCATGAAACATCAAAACATGCTAACATCAATAATATGAAAAACATGTAAACAATAAATGAGGAGTAAGAGACCGTTACAAAAAAAATGATAGGGCAACTCTCTATGTCTCCAAAACAAGGTGGTCCTCCCATCAAACTCCCCTTGAAAGTGATGCATCCAAATAGTCCTCTTTTAAGCTCGGAACGCATCCACCTCAAGGCACCATCACTCTCACGTTATGCGAGAGCCCACACCTACATCAAATACAATAAGGGTGGTCTTTGGTACACATACTCTTTTGGGTCCATGGGGGTTAGTTCCTTTCCTAACCCAAACAAACTTAGTTGATAAATTTACATCATGAACTCTATCATAGCAAAATTTAGTAAGGTGGCCCTTACGTCCACAATGTGTACAAGTGTACACATGAGCATACATAGTGTTGTGTACATGAACGTGCGAAGCATTTGTATGTCGTGGTTTGTGTGCATGCAAAGATGAAACTTGTTTCTTTCGAAACATAGATTCCAAACGTGAGTGGTTTATGGCACAATGGCTCAAAGTGGAGCCCAAACAATCCATATTCTTTTTTAACAAATTTATATCATTTTCAATTATAGAAGAAGAGGGGCATGCAATAGATAAGCTAGGTGAAGCTACACTAGCATGGCAAACATGTGTATCTAAATCATTTTTCAAAGAAATGTTTTTATTTGAAACAATTTCTAATTCCTTTGAAATAGAAGCAATTTTATTTTCAAGGAATCATTCTCTTTTAAAACAAAATCAATTTTGAAGTTAAACACTTATTTTTCTTCAAAACTTCATTGCAATCATTTTTATTTTTTAAAAATTCATTTTTTTTTAGGGCAAGATCTAGTTGGGATATAAGTGAGTCACGTTCACTTGAAATCTCTTCCTTCTCTTGCAAAACCAAATCAAGTCTTGAACACAAATCCTTATTTCTTTATTAAGTTCAAAACTCTTCTTTTTCAAAAGATTATATTTTTCTATCAATTTTTCACAAACAATAGAAAGTTCTTCATTAAAAGCATTTGGATCAACATAGTCATTACATGAAGAACTAGCATCATCACTATCTAATTGAGATTCCGAATATACCTCAAGGGAGTCATTCCCTTGGACCATGTAGCATTGTTGCTCGGATTCTTCACTAGATTCATTCTCCGTTTGGATTGGCAATTGAAGCTTAGAGGAGGTCAACGTGTTCCATACTGCAAACGCGGAATCACAGTTAGAAACAATCATAAGATATTCTTTATTTAATGTGCTTCTAAGTGCCCCAAGAGCTTGTGCATTGACCTCTATATGCTTGCTATTATCAAGATAGGATTTCTTGGTAGTGGCAAGGAAAACATACAAGCCTAGGGTTTTCAAGTACATGGACATCCTAAATTTCCACATGTCAATGTTGGAGACATCAAATATGAGAGGTGACAAGCAATCTATGAGTGTGTGTAAACAATGTACGTGTGCAAAATGCAAGTGTAGATTAGCAAAACTAAGATCACACTCCTAGGTGGTTAAACCAAATTGTTGGCCCAGAGGCCTTCCACTCTAGTTTTGATGATGATTAACTCATGTAGTTATGTTTACTAATAATCTTGTGATGTTTATTTTCAGATACTTAATCAAGATATTAGTAGGTGATTAGCTTCAACAAAGGTGTTTTGGAGCTTCTCACATGGTGATTCAAGAGCCCGAGCGTCAAAGTTCATATCTAGTACTCGTTGGAGTCAAGCTCGGTGGATCACGGTTTGGATCGAGTTGACTTGAAGACGGAGTTCGTCAAGAAGACTTCGGTACATAGTTTAGTTTATGTTTTAAATCTATTTGTAAAGACTAGATAGTGTGATATGCTCAAGTTCACAACACACACTTGTTTCTAGTTTCATGTTTATTGGTTTTCGGTTTTTAGTTTAACCGATCTTAGTTTTCATGAATAGATAGATTCAAAACAAGTTTACATAGTTTAATGTATATTAGATGTGTTCTATATACATGTATGCTTCAACTATTTAGACAAACTTATTTTAATATGCCTATTCATGTATTTAAGTTTTGTATTTTTAACAAAACATAATTTCGGATTTAATATCAAAAACAATGATATATATATATATATATATATATATCTTTCATGTATATTGGACTTATATCCATATGCAATATGCTTCAATGTTGTTTCATATCATGTTTTTGTATTTGGATGAGTTTTGGAAAAATCGGATTTCCATTTGAAAAATTCAAGTTTTAGAAAATACAATTTTTAGTTTTTGGCAAAATTTCTAAGTCACAAAAATAGCTCAAAATGTTTGTAACATGGTTTGATTTTACTCAAACATGTTTGTATATCAATGTATTATACTGAAACTATTTTTGTGAATTTTTAGAAATTTTATGGGATTTTTTAGGATATTAAAACTCAAGTTTTAAGTCCTGTATTTTTGCCTGCCAGGCTTTGGCGGTCGACCGGTCCGGTCGACCGGACCTAGAGTCAGTCGACCGGACCAGTCGACTGACGTGCACAAGGATGTGCACGCTGACCAGCCACTTGGGCCGGTCGACCGGGTGGTCGACCGACTGCAAGTGCCCCACTCTCGGGTGGGGGTGGTCACCGGCCAGAGAGCCGTTGCTCTCTGGTTCAGGGCCCGGTCGACCGGGCGGTCGACCGGAAGGCACAACGGTCAAATTTTTGACTGTTGGCCGGTCGATCGAAAGGCCATTTCTGGTCTAGTCAGCAGCCAACATGCAAAATTTTTCATGGGTTATAAATACCCATTTGAGGCTAGTTTTTGGTAAGAATTTTGAGCCAAAAATTTTCTACTCTCTAGTGTTTTTAAAAGCAAGTTTTCAAAAGAGTTTGTTGGCTTTTAAAGATCATCTTTATTTGTTTTTAAAAGTTGAAAAAATCAAAGAAAAATATAGATTTGGGATATTTGCTTTGTTCTTCATTTCTATCAAATACTAAGTTGTTTTCTCAAGTATTTTTCCTTGTGATTTATTTTCCAACATCTTGATTTTTCATTCTTGAGCCATATCATTCTATCCTATCTATAGGATCTTTTTTATTTGTGGGAAAATTAGTTTGTGGTTGTGTAACCACCAAGTTGTAAACTTCCATCTTTGTGATATCCCTCTAGTGAGAGGTGATTGATTTGGTATCCCTCTATTGTGAGGTGCTTGTGGAAGTGGTGTTTGGCTCCCTCTAGTGAGAGGTGGAGATTGTTGTGTTTGGCTTCCTCTAGTGAGAGGTGGAGTTTGTGTTAGAATCCCTCAAGTATGAGGTGATTGTGTTGTATTGGCTAAGTGCCTACCCCTCTTGTGTGAGGTGGTGTTTGTGTGGCTTTGTGCCTAGCCTCTAGTGAGAGGTTGTATTCGGTTGAGAGAGGAGTTGTATACTCCCGGTTGTATTTACCCAAATCCTCAGTGGAGGTTCCCTGTGTGGGAGTCCTGTGTGGACAAGTGGATTGGAAATCCTTCTGTGTGAAGGCGGGGACGTAGAGCTGCTTGGTGTTTGCGTTTGATCCGTTGACTCTTACACTCTCTCTCTTTACTTTGTGCATTGCTTTACTTTGCTATATCATATACATGCTTGTGTGTTTGTGTGCTTCACTTGTGCTTAACCACGAGAGCTTCATATAGCGCCTCAACTCTTATTCAGAGGAATCAAGAGGAGTTAGTTCAGAGTCCTTCACCGGGAATTCGGCTACACTCGTTGGTTGCATTAAGTGTAGTTGCAATTAAGTTTTTAAATTCCGCATTTAGTTCATTAGATTAGCGGTACACCTATTCACCTTCCCTCTAGGTGTACTTTCAATTGGTATCAGTGCCTACGCTCTTGATATTTGGTTTAACCACCTAGGAGTGTGATCTTGGTTAGCTAATCTATCATTTGCATTTGCACACGTATATTGTTTACACACACTCATGGATTGCTTATCACCTCCCATGTTTGATGTTTCCAACATTGACATGTGAAAATTTAGGATGTCCATGTACTTGAAAACCCTAGGCTTTCATGTTTTCCTTGCCGCTACTAAGAAATCCTATCTTGGTAATAGCAATCATATTGAGGCCAATGCATAAGCCCTTGAGGCACTTAGAAGCACGCTTAATAAAAAATATTTGTGCTTAGTTTCTAACTGTGATTCCGCCTTTGCAGTGTGGAACACGTTGACCACCTCCAAGCTTCAATTGCCAATCCAAACGGAGGATGAATCTAGTAGAGAATCCGAGTAATAATGCTACATGGTCCAAGGGAATGACTCCCTTGAGGTATATTCGGAACCTCAGTTAGATAGTGATGATGCTAGTTCTTCATGTAATGATTATGTTGATCCAAATGCTTTGAATGAAGAACTATCAATTGTTTGTGAAAAATTGCTAGATAAATATAATCTTTTGAAAAAGAAGACTTTTGCTTTAAATAAAAAAAATTGTCTTCTAGACTTGATTTGGTTTTGCAAGAGAAGGAAGAGATTTCAAGTGAACGTGACTCACTTAAATCCCAACTAGATCTTGCCCTAAAAGAAAATGAAATTTTGAAAAATAAAAATGATTGTAATAATATTTTAAAGAAAAATGAAAACTTGTCTTCAAAAGTTGATTTTGTTTTAAAAGAAAATGATTTCTTGAAAAACAAAATTATTTCTATTTCAAAAAAATTAGAGTTGGTTTCTAAGAAGAATATTTCTTTGTAAAATGATATTGATTCACATGTTTGCCATGCTAGTGTAGCTTCACCTAGCTTACCTATTGCATGCCCCCCTTCTTCTATAATTGAAAATGATATAAATTTGTTAAAGAAGAATATGGATTGTTTGGGCTCCACTTTAAGCCATTGTGCCATAAACCACTCACGTTTGGAATCTATGTTTCGAAAGAAACAAGTTCCATCTTTGCATGCACACCATCCACGGCATACACATGCTTCGCACGTTCATATACACAACACGATGTATGCTCATGTGTACACTTGTACACATTGTGGACGTAAGGGCCACCTTGCTAAATTTTGCTATGATAGAGTTCATGATGTAAATTTAGCAACTAAATTTGTTTGGGTTAGGAAAGGAACTAGCCCCATGGACCCAAAAGAGTATGGGTACCAAAGACCACCCCTATTGTATTTGATGTAGGTGTGGGATCTCGCCTGACGTGAGAATAATGGTGCCTTGAGGAGGATACGTTCCGAGCTTAAAAGAGGACTATTTGGATGCATCACTTTCAAGGGGAGTTTGGTGGGAGGACCACCTTGTTTTGGAGATTTGGAGAGTTGCCTTCTAGGTTTTGGTA
This sequence comes from Agave tequilana, assembly GCA_038442645.1. NCBI lineage: Eukaryota > Viridiplantae > Streptophyta > Magnoliopsida > Asparagales > Asparagaceae > Agave > Agave tequilana. The sequence continues at coordinate 74,702 of JAVJIF010009356.1, read as the reverse complement.
ACGATCTCTTACTCCTCATTTAAGTTTACATGCTTTTCATATTGTTGATTTTTAGCATGTTTTGATGTTTATTGATTTTTATGTTAAATGCCATGATAATTAGGCTTATGACATGCATGTATAGTATTTGAGACACCCATGTTTATATGGACCCATATTTAGTGTTCTCACTTTGGTTTAGCTATCATGTATATCATAAATGTAATGCATGTACATTTGACATAATAATCATATGAGTTTTTGTTTTGATGCTTCATGATTTGAATATATGTTTAGATGTTTGTTTTCATTAAGACTTGGATATATACTTGTACAACTAGTGAGCCACAAATAGATTATTACATATTTGTGCTTGAACGCTCATTTGTACTCATTAGATGTACTAGTATAGCCTAGTTTTGATGATTCATGCATCTGACTTGTATTCCCATTTTATACATGTTTTCATGTTTATATGTTTAGCTTCATGTATTTGTCTATTTTGTCTAAACTATTGGTTATACATATACATCCTTGAGCCACTTGCCTTCATGCATATACTTTTGTGGACTCGTTATGTTTGGATATGTATGTATTCTTTAGTTTGTACATGACATACATATGCCTTGAAGATTAAATCGTTTTGATGATTTTCATGTTTTAAGGAATTTTATGATTATATGTTTCACATTACACTTGTACACTCACTTTATTTATTGTTTTCTCATGATTTTATTTTCATGAGTCATATATGAGATTTATATCTTTTGAGTGTCAATTGTTGAGTGATTTATATGTTTTTCATGGAATATAATTTTGTTTTATTCTTTGCTTGAAGGATTTCGTACTAGTTTACAAATTTTTCATATAACTAGTTCGTATTTTTTATTTTGGAAGAGTTTTCAATTATGCTATTTTCAAACCTATTTTTGAAAACCCCTTCCATCAACGGGCGGTTGGTTGGGCGACCATGCCTTGTATGTTTAATATTGAAAATTCTTTTAAACATGTGCATGAAATGGGTGGAAAGGTTATATGAGTTATACACTTGATCTTATTTTGTTTTCAATTGGTATCATTGGATCTTTTCAATTGGTATCACTATTGACATTCTTTTTGTATACTCATATATGTTTTTATATATGTATGCTTTCAATTTCAAATAGTATCAATTTCGATTGGTATTTAATTTTTCATACATATATATACTTTATTTGTGCTTACTATATCTCTATATTTTTTAGCACAAATTTTAGTTATGCTAAGCTTGAATTCTTAAATGACTATTTTATTTCAATTGATTATGTTTCAATTGGTATCATATACAAGCTTATGCATCATTTTATTTGGTATTTCATAAAGGGGGAGAAAATTCATATTTCTACTTTCAATTGGTATTTCACCTTCTAATTATTTGGTTTTGTTATTTTATTCCCACACTTTATGTTGAAAAATGATTAAAAAAAGGATATTGATTATTTTTGGTATCATATGCTTTTAATGAGAAATTACTTTCAATTAGTACTAATCTTTTCAAATTGATATCAAGATTACATATAAGTTTTACTTTCAATTGGTATGTTTTATTGATATCAAAAAGTTTTGATTGAATTACTTAAAATGATTTATTTACTTACAATTGGTATTTAATTGGTATTTATTTATAATTGGTATCAATTGGTATTTAAATCTATATTTATTTTATATACCACATTGTGTACTTTCAATTATGTACTTTCAATTGGTATATTTCATTGATATCATGATGCACTCAATTGATATATTTTTTTTCTTTCAATTGGTATCAAGAAAGTTTTGTTTTTGATTTCACCCCTCATTTTTTTGTTTAAGACAAAAAGGCGAGAATATTGTTTTCTTTCTTTGACCCCTTTGTTGATGATTGACAAAAGGGGGAGAAAGATTTTGAGTTTATATATGCATATTTGTGTTTTTATATATATTGAGCTTATGAGAAAATGATTTTGAGAGTTTTAAACAAAAAGGAAAGAAGGTTTTTGAAACATATGTTTGATTCATGCATATTGATGCATATTCATATTTAATATTCATTGAATATCTTATGTTTATTGCTAAAGAAGGTTTTTGAAACATATGTTTGATTCATGCATATTGATGCATATTCATATTTAATATTCATTGAATATCTTATGTTTATTGCTATGCATGAGTTAAGGGGGAGCTTCTTTGAAGCTTAACTTTAATCCATGCATATATAATTCCATGAGTTTTGTCATCATCAAAAAGGGGGAGATTGTTGGCCCAGAGGCCTTCCACTCTAGTTTTGATGATGATTAACTCATGTATTTATGTTTACTAATAATCTTGTGATGTTTAGTTTCAGATACTTAATTAAGATATTAGTAGGTGATTAGCTTCAATAAAGGTATTTTGGAGCTTCAATAAAGGTATTTTGGAGCTTCTCACATGGTGATTCAAGAGCCCGAGCGTTAAAGTTCATATCTAGCACTCGTTGGAGTCAAGCTCGGTAGATAACGGTTTGGATCGAGTCGACTTGAAGACGGAGTTCGTCAAGAAGACTTCGGTACATAGTTTAGTTTATGTTTTAGATCCATTTGTAAAGACTAGATAGTGTGATATGCTCAAGTTTACAACACACACACTTGTTTCTAGTTTCATGTTTATTGGTTTTCGATTTTTGGTTTAACCGATCTTGGTTTTCATGAATAGATAGATTCAAAATAAGTTTACATGGTTTAATGTATATTAGATGTGTTCTATATATATGCATGCTTCAACTATTTAGACAAACTTATTTTGATATGCCTATTCATGTATTTAAGTTTTGTATTTTTAACAAAACATAATTTCGGATTTAATATCAAAAACAATGATATATATATATATATATATATATCTTTCATGTATATTGGACTTATATCCATATGCAATATGCTTCAATGTTGTTTCATATCATGTTTTTGTATTTGGATGAGTTTTGAAAAAATCGGATTTCCATTTGAAAAATTCAAGTTTTAGAAAACACAGTTTTTGGTTTTCGGCAAAATTTCTAAGTCACAAAAATAGCTCAAAATGTTTGTAACATGGTTTGATTTTACTCAAACATGTTTGTATATCAATGTATTATACTGAAACTATTTTTGTGGATTTTTAGAAATTTTATGAGATTTTTAGGATATTAAAAACCCAAGTTTTAAGTCCTGTATTTTTGCCTGCCAAGCTCTGGCGGTCGACCGGTCCAGTCGATCGGACCCAGAGTCGGTCGACAGGGCCGGTCGACCGACGTGCACAAGGATGTGCACGCTGACCAACCACTTGGGCCGGTCGACCGGGCGGTCGACCGACTGCAAGTGCCCCACTCTCGGGTGAGGGCGGTCGACCGGACGGTCGACCGTGAGCAAGGCCCGGTCGACCGGGCGATCGACCGGCCAGAGAGCCGTTGCTCTCTGGTTCAAGGCCCGGTCGACCGGGTGGTCGACCAGAAGGCACAATGGTCAAATTTTTAACCGTTGGCCGGTCGACCGGTCGGTCAAACGGAAGGCCATTTCTGGCCTAGTCAGCAGCCAACGGGCAAAAATTTTCCATAGGTTATAAATACCCCATTTGAGGCCAGTTTTTGGTAAGAATTTTTGAGGCAAAAATTTTCTACTCTCTAGTGTTTTTAAAAGTAAGTTTTCAAAAGAGTTTGTTGGTTTTTAAAGATCATCTTTATTTGTTTTCAAGAGTTGGAAAAATCAAAGAAAAATATAGATATGGGATATTTGCTTTGTTCTTCATTTCTATCAATACTAAGTTGTTTTCCCAAGTATTTTTTCTTGTGACTTGTTTTCCAACATCTTGATTTTCTACACTTGAGCCATATCATTCTATCCTATCTATAGGATCTTTTTTATTTGTGGGAAAATTAGTTTGTGGTTGTGTAACCACCAAGTTATAAACTTCCATCTTTGTGATATCCCTCTAGTGAGAGGTGATTGATTTGGTATCCCTCTATTGTGAGGTGATTGTGGAAGTGGTGTTTGGCTCCCTCTAGTGAGAGGTGGAGATTGTTGTGTTTGGCTCCCTCTAGTGAGAGGTAGAGTTTGTGTTGGAATCCCTCAAGTGTGAGGTGATTGTGTTGTATTGGCTAAGTGCCTACCCCTCTTGTGTGAGGTGGTGTTTGTGTGGCTTTGTGCCTAGCCTCTAGTGAGAGGTTGTATTCGGTTGAGAGAGGAGTTGTGTACTCCCGGTTGTATTTACCCAAATCCTCAGTGGAGGTTCCCTGTGTGGGAGTCCTGTGTGGACAAGTGGGTTGGAAATCCTTCTGTGTGAAGGCGGGGACGTAGAGCTGTGTGCTCGAACCTCGAAACAAATCTTGGTGTTTGCGTTTGATCCATTGACTTTTACTCTCTCTCTTTACTTTGTGCATTGCTTTACTTTGCCATATCATATACATGCTTGTGTGTTTGTGTGCATCACTTATGCTTAACCATGAGAGCTTCATATAGCGCCTCAACTCTTATTCAGAGGAATCAAGAGGAGTTAGTCCAGAGCCCTTCACCGGGAATTCGGCTACACTCGTCGGTGCATTAAGTGTAGTTGCAATTAAGTTTTTAAATTCCGTATTTAGTTTATTAGATTAGCGGTACACCTATTCACCCCCTCTCTAGGTGTACTTTCACAAATATCAGGAGCGTAGGCTCTGATACCCATTGAAAGTACACTTAGAGGGGGTGAATAGGTGTACGGCTAATCTAATGAACTAAATGTGGAAATTAAAACTTAATTGCAACAACACTTAATACAAACAACGAGTATAGCCGAATTCCCGGTGAAGGGCTCTGGACTAACTCCTCTTGATTCCTCTGAATAAGAGTTGAGACGCTATATGAAGCTCTTGTGGTTAAGCACAAGTGAGGCACACACAAACAAGCTAAGCATATAATATGAATGAGCAATATGAAATGATGCAAGACACAAAGTAAAGGAGAGAGAGTTAGAGTCAATGGATCAAACGCAAACACACGAATATGTTTCGAGGTTTGAGCACACAGCTCTACGTCCCCGCCTTCACACAGAAGGATTTCCAATCCACTAACTTGTCCACACAGGATTCCCACACAGGGAACCTCCACTGAGGATTTGGAGCAATTACAATATGGAATACACAACTCCTCTCTCAACCAAAATAACCTCTGCACTTAGAGGCTAGGCACAAAGCCATACAAATCAACCTCACAAATGAGGGATTGGCACAAAGCCAATACAAACACAATCCACCTCTTCACTAAGAGGGATACCAACACAACTGATTGGTAGTGAAAAATGCATAATTGTCATCATATTTACTATCACATTTTCACATTTATTCATATAATGATGCACATTTATTAATATTTTGTTATTTAATGTGTGCAGGCCTTGAGTTCTGAATTAAATAAAGAATTAAAGCTTAATGAAGCCCAAAAGCCCAGATCCAAGCCCAAGTCCAAGCCCAAGTGCAAAAGTGCAATTACAAGAAGTTAAAGTGAAAATACAAGATGTAAATATTGCAAATACTACAAAGAGGGAAAGGATAGAATTCTATCCAATCCTAAATACCTGGTGGATGAGGATAAATACATGTGCAGGGATGAGATTTATTTTTTGAAGGGATTTGGATTAGAGTAACTTAATTTCTAAGTTATCTCAAAAATCCAAACTGAAGAGCCAGGATTCATCTTCCAGAAAGAAACGACCAGATGGACGGACCAGGAGAAGCCACGCGCCAAAGCGCGTGGCAACAGATGACATAGAGCCGCGGAAACGCGGCCCAAGCCGCGTTTTCGCGGCATTTCTGATGAGGCTGCCCAACTGCTTTCGTGTACGATCTTATCCGGGACTCTATCACTTTCTGCACCTATAAATATCCCTGCAGGCGCAGCAGAGAGGGCATCCAGAGACGATTAGGGTTTTCTTTTAGCCATTTTTCTTTAAATTTCAGCACGTTGTAATTTTTGTTTCAAGCACATTGTGGAAGAAGGAGCTTGTATTTAGAGGCTATTATCAAATAAAGGTTACCTACTTTCTCATTTCGTTTATTGTCTTTCTATTTGTTTTTATTCTCTGTGATCTATCTCTGGTTTTCTTTTTCTTTACTTTTTGCAATCTTTCTTATTAAATAACAAAAAAATAAATAAATAAATTGAAAAGATAAAAAAATGATGAACTAATTTCCTCTAGTGGTTTGCTGAAATTCTTAAAGCAACCCTAGAGCAGTTAAGTATTGATCAGATTGATGACCACTTCTTGAAACCCTAAGTTTAATGATTATTTTTCTTGAAGATTAAACAGATAACTAGACTTCTTAATCTAGGTTGCATATTTAAAAGACTCTTCATGACTTCATACTTAAGAACTAGGACAGCCTAAATTTAAGATTAATCTTCTCTTAAGCTGTACTTAGATGTTAGGATGAAACATTGTTTAGTTTTTAATAATGTAACTTAGTTAGAATCTTGTATCGTCTTTTCTTGCTTGAATTGTTCTTAATAACCTAGGGTGAATTACATACATCTCAATATGATGATCAATCTCCTTAACTTGCAATAGGGTTGTGGTAGAAGATCAGTAAAACCACATCTTTCATATCATATATATATCTCAAATCTAATCTCTTCTCTCATATTTTGAAGATACAGAGGAATCGGTCGAAAAGCTTGCATCGCATCCTTCCCTGAGGATCACGACCCGCTTGAGCCCTTGCTACAGCGGATAGCATTGAGACTAAGAATTTTACAACTCATTCTTATTTACAAATTCTTAAATTCTCAATCAAAATTTTGGCGCCGTTGCCGGGGAAGGAACGGCACGATTTCCTTAATCTAACTATTTTTTATTCTTTCTGTTTGCAGATACAGAGAACAGGAAAAGAAAGCAGTAGCAAGGACACATAGCAACTCTATGCCTCTGCCCTCGAAGGCAGAGCATCAGAGCCTACTTCTTTGCCGCGGGTCCGCGGCAATAGCCGCATTTCCGCGGCAAGAGTAGTTCACTACTCATCAAATTTTCTGCAGGTTGCTCAGAATTGCAAATATTGCTTACTGCTGTGATTAAATTTCTCTGTGATCACTCTGCAACTGCTAATTAATAACATTAACCCATTTGTTGATAATAAAAAAAATTTATACTCTTGCATTTAGGGCACGTGTCTATTTTAATTTTTTTAATTCTGTTGAAGAGTGCTGGCGACAAGGTACGTTTGCATAGCATATAGATTAGGAAACACTCTTGGCTGATTTACTGCTTTCTTGAGTGATTACTTTTCTACAGCTTTACACGTACACAAAAATATCTTAAGGGCATAACCCATAAACAAGATAAGGTGGGGATTTCATCACCCTTCCTTGGCCCACAAATCATATCCGTCACACTCACAACCCTAACCTTAAGTAAAATTTGACTAGACGTTGGCCCTAGGTTAACTCGGACTCAATAGGAGATTGACCGAAGAAGGAAAATTGTTCGAAATTAACTCTTGTCAAATCGGTGTCTAGGCAGGGATTGAGGGCCGAAAGCCCGAAGAACGGTGGTTATTTAATTAAGGAACGTCTCTGACGGAAAACCTCCCACCGGTCTTGCCACCTACCTGGCCGATTAGCTTGTGGTTAACGTCGACAGTAGACCTCCTAAGGACAGTCTAAAGTTAGGAGTCGTCTAGGTCAAGGCTTACCCTAGATTAGGATTTTTGATTGTTTTTTTTTATTGATTGATTGGGTGAACTTGTTTGCTTATTGTGCATGTCCGCTTGGTCGAGAGACCTACTTACATCCTGGCTAACTAGAACTAGTTCACCACCCGAGCTCAAGCCCGACTCACACATGGCACAACCGTCATCACTCCAAGATAGGATCTATCCTATCAGGACTTCTCTTCCTTCTTGCATCAAGCTTAACGATGAAGGTGTTGACCCATTTGAGCTTAAGCCACAATACATCAACACCCTTCCGAAATTTCATGGACTTGACTCCGAGGATGCATACTTCTTCATAAGGGAATTTGAGGAAGTATGTCTCATGATGAATATTCCTAAGTTAGGAAAAGATGACATCAAACTTAGGTTTGTCCCCTTTGCTTTAAAGGATTTAGCAAAGAAATGGCTCTACAGTCTAGAGGTCGGTTCTATATCTTCTTGGGATAATTTCGTTAAGGCCTTCTTAAAGAAATTTTATCCCGTTCACAAGACTGCACTGATTAGGAAGAATATCCTACAGTTTAATCAAACAGCAAATGAGCCTTTTTGGAAATATTTCGAACGTTTTAAGGACCTTCTTGCCCAATGCCCTCACCATGGGATAGAGAAATGGCGACTTTGCCAAAGTTCTATATGATGGATTAGAATATCAAACTAAAACGTTGTTAGAATCCATGTGCCAAGGAGGATTTATGAAAAAGAACGAAAATGAAGGATGGGAATTGTATGAGGAATTAGCTGAAAATACCATCCAATGGGAACCTACTCCGAAAAAATTTAGGACTAATGACCTTACTTCTTCTAAAGGAGGTATCCATTCCATTGAGGCCAACATAGCAACCGATGCTAAGTTAGCTGCTGTTATGCGAAGACTAGAGGCCCTTGAAGCTAAAGAGCCAGTCTCTGTGAACCAAGTCAGCCCAACATCTTCGGCGGGCTGTACTTATTGTCAAGATATGAACCATGTGTTCGAGGAATGTCCTGTCTTTTTCGCGCATCAAAGCTTGCCCGAACATATGAGTGCGGCTTTCACAAGGCCCGCCAACAATCCTTATTCACCCACCTACAATCCTGGTTGGAGAAATCATCCCAATTTTTCATGGGGCCCAAGCAACAATGATCAAATTAGGCCCAAATTCTCCAACAATTTCCAAAATCCGCCCTATCAGCAAAGTTTTCCTAGTCAAAATCCTCCACCATCTTTCCAATATTCACAAATGGAAACAAGGCTTTCAAACATGGAAAGAAAGGTGGACACTCTTGTTAAAAGCCATGACACACTAGCTCAAGTCTTGACCAGGATAGAGGTCCAATTAAATCAGCAAGAAAGATAGAGGGGTACCCTACCGAGTCAACCATTGCCAAATCCTAGGAATCCTAGGCCAGCCAATGAGGCTCAAGACCCAAATCAGTGTCACATGGTTCATACACTCAGATCGGGAAAACAAGTTGATAATCAAGTATCCATGCCACAGGATCCATCTCAGTCATCCATTCCATCTAGCTCCACTCCCTCTCCACCCAGCTCCAATTAAACTGAAGTTGAAAAGTCAGCAGGACAGGTGCACCAGCCTATACCTCCATTTCCAAATAGGCTTAGAAGCAACAACAATGCACATATGGAGAAATTATTAGAGGTGTTCAATCAAGTTAGGCTCAACATCCCACTTCTTGATGCAATCCAACAGGTCCCTAGTTATGCCAAATTCCTTAAGGACATGTGCACCAAGAAAAGAAAGACTAATGTGCCTAAGAAGGTTTTTCTAGCCACTAACATTAGTGAGCTATTGTCCAACCAGATCCCTATTAAGTATAAGGACCCTGGTTGCCCCACCATCTCTTGCACCATAGGTCGAGCCGAAATCAATCGAGCACTCCTCGATTTAGGAGCTAGCATCAATTTGCTCCCTTTCTCCGTATATCAACAACTTGGATTAGGTGAACTCAACCCGACCCAAGTCACTATTCAGTTGGCTGACCGCTCAATCAAAGTTCCTAAGGGAGAGATCAATGACGTTCTCATACGGGTGGGAGAATTCATTTACCCAGTCGATTTCATTGTCTTAGAGACACAACCTGTGTCTAATCCTAGGTCCCAAACTCCCGTCATCTTAGGAAGACCGTTCCTAGCAACCGCAAATGAAATCATAAATTGTAGAAACGGATCCATGAGACTGACTTTTGGGGATATGACCAAGGAAGTCAATGTTTTCAACCTAGGTAAGCATCCCTACGATGTGACCGACCAACCCTTTGAGGTTAACTTCATTGAGAACATGACGAGTGAGCATAATGAGGAGATCACTGATTAAGACGGGAAAGGTGTTGTATTGTGGAGTATAATTTGCACACAAAATATATTCAATAAAAAGAGATAAGGTTTAGATTCAACCTCAAGTGCTTTGATCACTCCACAAATGTATTCCAAATGATTAATGTACCCTTTCCTATCTCCGTTATAGCATGGGCTATACCGAGTCGATTCTCAGGGAGAGCTTGCGATGGAAGCGTTACGGTTCGTTGTGAAGAAAGAAAACGAAGATTCTTCTTTGTCTTAAAAGAATAAAAACAAATTGGAAAAAGAAGTAAAAGAATTGGTGGATATGTTCATGATGGAAAGTAAAAAGAAATCAAAGATGATATTTACTTTGGAAAGAAAATAAATGGAATGAAAACTTGTAGAAAGAATTTAAGATGAGAAAACCATGACTAGCTAACCTTACTTCCATGCTAAAACTTACTAAACTCCGTGATGGTGAATGCATGCCTCATGTTGATTCATCGGCATAGATTTGTCTTGCGTGTTGGTCTAATTACTTTCCCACTTGGATGACGGGTGATCATTCTTGGACTTGTCTTGTAGCCTCATAGATGTCATAGGCCTACAAATTAGACTTTCAATAATGGAATCAAAAGAGCTACACTCAAGGGATGCTAAGGAAGAAGATACAACATTCATTAATGGAAGTAAAGAAGTTGTACAACAAATAGCATATTGGTGATCCATCTCCATGTTCCATCAAGGCACTTGTTCTAGACAAGGCTCTAAATGAGGCACACATGAATCATATGGAGAATTACAACAAGATACTAGCCAAGCATGAAAGTAACCCATCGGAGAAGAGAAGACCATATAACTTGCAAGATTAAAGATAGCAATCACCCATGAGTTAGTAGTTAGCAAGGTAAGTTGTTAGCTAGCCATGAGAAGAAAGAATTAGCTACTAGCCATTACAAAAGAAAAGCAAAGCATGAATTAAAAAGCAAGTAAAGTAAAACTAGAAGTAAAGAAAGCAAGTAATACTAGAAAATGCTCAAGTAGAGAGAAGAGAATGGATGAATCCTTGCTTCACAAGTTGTCACTCCTTGGTGTACACAAGCTTTCTCTCTCTTACAACTCTCTTTTGCAGAATTTCTAGGGAGGAAGAAGATCTAGAGTACTACAAAAATCCTACAAAAATACAAGCATCTAATCTCTAATCTCTAATCTCTCTTCCACACTCTATTGCGCAAGCCCTGGTCCTGTATTTATAGCCTCAGAGAGAATCATCTAGAGCCCTGGCCGTTGGCGCAAAATCCGGGATCTAACAGAATCACAACTGTCGCAAATTGGCGGGAAAATCTTGGATTTGGCGGCAAAATCTGGGCCGTTGAGGCCAGATTTTCTGTTGTGAGTTTGTTGCGAGGTTGTTATCCACGTGGCCTTCTGGAAGATTGAGTTGGCGTGTAGAATTCTCTAGATCCTGGGTTTAATCTTGGGCTTTCTTTTGGGCTTTGAATTAATCTCTTTTAATTATTGCTAATTAAAGAGATTTTGGGCTTTTTCTTATTTCAGATGTGGACCTGCAAAAATAGAGAGAATATGAGTAAAAATTATATTTTTATTTGTAATATGCATGGGAATAATGTGGTAAAATATACAGAATTGAATACCAATCACACCCCCACACTTATTCTTTTGCTCGTCCCGAGCAAAACAAAGAAAAGAAAAACTATACTACCAATTTATTACACCACTTTCGCAGGTGACGCGATTGCACTGAGCGTGTGCAACAGGCCGTTAAACCTCTAGGTTATCCTAGAGGAGGAGTGTTGTCTCCTGAGGGTTTTCAGCGGATTACACCACAAAATCCATAAAGAAAGAAGACAAATGTTAGTGTTTTGAAAATGCATTTTGAAAGAGAGACATGTTTTCGAACTATTTTTGCAAAAATATAAGTGATCTAAGGTTATAAGTCCACCTATAATCATTCTTCCTTAAACTTAGTCTCTATGCAAGATCTTGTCTTCTATTAAGGTAAGAATTCAAAATTGAATTGAATACTTTATCTTTCATAAAACCTAGATAGTATGCACACCGTGACAGTGAAGATTTCTGGGATTTCAACTCTAACCATCAAGCCATTTATTTATATATATTTATTTTTTTTCTTTTTCTTATTCTTCCCTTAGTTTAGGCTTTCTAGTTCACCCTTGTAACGAGCCTATAACCGATGACTCCCAAACCAGTCGGTCTTAGGGCACTAGATGAGAAAACATCCCTCGGGTTTAAGGACTCGAGTGAAAAAGGCCACGAAACTAAAGGGGATTATTTATTTTCTTTACCACCGTTAGGCGTGAATAATCATGTTTCTTGAGGCACAATTATCCAGCTTAATAAGTGATGCTTTATTCACATATATATTTTTTTCTTTTTATTTATATATATTTTTTATATATGGCATTTTAGGTCTTTGTTTCCATCCCAAAAATGTGTAAATGTGAAGTGCATACTTTCTAAGGCAAAAAATTTAAGATAAAAATATCTCCCCAATTTTACTTACTTAGCTTATAATTTCAAACAAGATCTATTATTTCAACTAGGTTTAAGATGTCATAATTAAGGCTTTCTTAATTTCTAAGATACATCTTAATTTTCTTAAAAATAGATCAAAACTTTGTCTCTTATTTCAAAAAGTTTTTTTTTTATTTTATTTATTTCTAAAAGAAGTGTAAAAGAAAGAAAAATCTAAAAACTCTATGTTAGTAAACCCTCCCCCACACTTATTTCATGCATTGTCCTCAATGCATCGTGATATATGTATGCATGAAACAAAATAGAGAGGGAAGGAAAAAATTACCTTAAGGTGGTGGTTCCGGTGGCGGCCTGATTGGTCCACGAAACATGGCCTAATCAACTTTGCTTTGGGTTTTGAGGAACCCACCAGAAATATCATAAATATGACCCACTAAAAAGATAAATCCATGAAGGATCTTTATTAAGTACATGACCCCATCTAATTTTCATTTTCCATAATTGATTTCGGAGTCAAATTTGTCAACTACCTTGTCCCAGAATGGTGTATGAAATGATAGAACAGTTGACTTGGACTCAGGAAAGACAGGAACTAATACCGACTCAGGAAGGTGATGTAAGTCAAGTAAAGGTTCAGGAGTCGGAATGAGTTCAGGAATTGGTTCCAAGTCAAGAAATTGAAACTCCAGTCAACATGTATTGTCCAGCAATGGAATGTGACCTAATATGGGTGATATCTCTTTACTTCCAATATTAAGAAATTCTAGCTCATCACCATACAATTCTTCAAAACTAAGGTCAACATCTTCCGCCAGAATTGTACAATCAGTTTCAGAAGTAAAGAGATTGTAAGAATCAAGGTCACATTCCTCATGGAGTTCAAAAAATGGAGAACTTGCCAATTTGTCAATGAGATTTTCAAAAGTATAGAATTGGGCAAGTTCAATATGATCCTCAAAGATGGGTAATTCAACTTCATTATGAATTGGAAGAGGATCCAATGTAGACTCCGGGAAAAAATTGAAGTCAGGTAAAGATACCGGAGTCATTATTGGATCAGGAAAAAAATTGAATCACTAAGTTGGGGTTCAAGATCACATTCCTCATGTAGTTCAATTCCACAAAAATGGGAACTTGCCAATTTATCAATGGGACTTTCAAAAGTATGGAATTGGTCAAGTTCAAAATGATCATCATAAGAGATTGGTGATTCAATTTCACAATGGATAGGCACTGGATCCAATACTGACTTGGGAAATGGAGTGAAATCAGGTGAAGACACCAGAGTCATAATTGAATCAGGAAGGAAAATTGAATCATCAAGTGGAAGTTCAGGATCATATTCATGTTTAAGTTCAATTTCAGGAAATGAAAAACTTGCCAAAATGTCAATGGGATTTGAAGTTTGGACAAGTTCAGGTGGTTGTGCTGAAATTGAATCATGATTTCCAAAATGATAGGAGTCTTGAGTCATATCAATAGAGTGTGGCATAGCTGAATTAGTCAAAGGTTGATAAGATAGAGTCTCCTCATTCCTATAGATGTTAACCAATTGACTCAATTGTTCCTCCACCTTATTGAAAGACTCGGCACGTGTTTTTTGATATTGTAACAAAGACTCTTGCAAGATGTCTATACTCTTTTCTAAACGTGATATTTCTACAGATGGCTGCTCTAGAATGGGAGTATAAGAATCTTGACTTTGGAAAGTTTGTGAATAATGTGAGTCACAAATGTGTGTAGATTGAAGCTTGGACTCACACAAGAGTTCTTTACTCGTTTCCAAGGTAAATGGTTGTTCATTATGAAAAGGTGGAACTGAGTAAGACTCTTGAAAATACTGTGGAATTGGAGAGGCCAATGTTTGCAGTTTTTGCTCGGCCCTTTGTAAATTGGCTTCTAAACTCCTTAGTAACTCAGATTTTTCTTCAATTGGTGGTTCAGAAAAAGGAGTATATGAAGCGGAATCGGGAAATGAATACTGTGGACAAGGTGAATATGGTGGACAAGGAGTTTGAAAATTTGACTCGGGGTACGTGAATCCCCAATGACTCTGTGACGAGTTTAAATCATTAAGGAAATTATGGTTATTAGATTGTGGGTATGGGTTGGAATGATTCGAATAAGGCCAACCCGGTGTATTTGGTTGGTGCATATTGTAAAACACCGGGTTGGAATTATCCGAATAGAATGGAGTCTGTGTGAAATATGGATTATTATTAGGATGGAAAGAATTATTGAATGCCATATCACACAAAAAATCACAAACAAAAAGAAAAAAACAAATAAACAATCAAGAAAAAAATTCTAACCTAAGTTAGGGTAGACTTATGACCTAGACGACTCCTAACTGATTAGACTGTCCACGGGAGGTTCAGTGTAGACTTTGACCACAAGCTAATCAGCCAGGAAAGGTCAAGGTTGTTGGGAGGTTTTCCGTCAGAGACGTTCCTTAATTAAGTAACCACCAACCTTCGGGCTTTCGGCCCTCAATCCCTTTCCTAGACACTGATTTTGCAAGAGTCAATTTCCAACACTTTTTTCCCCTTAGGATAATCTCCTAAATGAGTCCGAGATGTCCCTAGGGCCAACGTCTACTTTTTTATTAAATTAGGCTTGGGTTAGTGAGTGCTGGGATAGTGGTTTTTGGGCTAAGGAAAGGGTAATGAAATCCCCCACCTTATCTTATTTATGGGTTAGTGCCCTTAAAATTGGATTGTGCAAGTGTACAAGATATATAACTAGGATACACTCAAAGCATGAAAATCAAGCAAGAGATGATTCCTAGTCTATATGCAATGCAAACGTACCTTGCTCCAACACTCTTCAACAGTAAAAGTAAATGAATTGAAAAGACACGTGCCTAGAAATGCAAATGTCTAATCAATTTTTAACGTTTTCAACCAATTTTTTTTACTGTTGATTTTATTAGCAGGAGTATGGTGAAGCACACAAGAAAAGAATTATTACAGAAGCTGTATTTTGCAAAGCTGAAGACCCTGCAGAAAACTTGTCAGTAGTGAACTCAGAATTGCCGCAAATCTGCGGCTGGGGCCGAGATTCTGCGGTAAAACTGAGGGATCCTGGTCTCTGCTTTCAAGAGCAGAGGCCCAGGTCCACTTATATGTTACTGCAATGCTATTTTTTCTGTTTCTTCACCTGTAACCTGCAACAGAGAAGAAAATGTGTTTAGTTCTTCACTTTAAACCAAAAACCGTTGCTCTCCTCGGCAACGGCGCCAAAAATTTTAATTGAGACGGGAAAGGTGTTGTATTGTGGAGTATAATTTGCACGCAAAATATATTCAATAAAAAGAGATAAGGTTTAGATTCAACCTCAAGTGCTTTGATCACTCCACAAATGTATTCCAAATGATTAATGTACCCTTTCCTATCTCCGTTATAGCATGGGCTATACCGAGTCGATTCTCAGGGAGAGCTTGCGATGGAAGCGTTACGGTTCGTTGTGAAGAAAGAAAACGAAGATTCTTCTTTGTCTTAAAAGAATAAAAACAAATTGGAAAAAGAAGTAAAAGAATTGGTGGATATGTTCATGATGGAAAGTAAAAAGAAATCAAAGATGATATTTACTTTGGAAAGAAAACAAATGGAATGAAAACTTGTAGAAAGAATTTAAGATGAGAAAACCATGACTAGCTAACCTTACTTCCTTGCTAAAACTTACTAAACTCCGTGATGGTGAATGCATGCCTCATGTTGATTCATCGGCATAGATTTGTCTTGCGTGTTGGTCTAATTACTTTCCCACTTGGATGACGGGTGATCATTCTTGGACTTGTCTTGTAGCCTCATAGAAGTCATAGGCCTACAAATTAGACTTTCAATAATGGAATCAAAAGAGCTACACTCAAGGGATGCTAAGGAAGAAGATACAACATTCATTAATGGAAGTAAAGAAGTTGTACAACAAATAGCATATTGGTGATCCATCTCCATGTTCCATCAAGGCACTTGTTCTAGACAAGGCTCTAAATGAGGCACACATGAATCATATGGAGAATTACAACAAGATACTAGCCAAGCATGAAAGTAACCCATCGGAGAAGAGAAGACCATACAACTTGCAAGATTAAAGATAGCAATCACCCATGAGTTAGTAGTTAGCAAGGTAAGTTGTTAGCTATCCATGAGAAGAAAGAATTAGCTACTAGCCATTACAAAAGAAAAGCAAAGCATGAATTAAAAAGCAAATAAAGTAAAACTAGAAGTAAAGAAAGCAAGTAATACTAGAAAATGCTCAAGTAGAGAGAAGAGAATGGATGAATCCTTACTCACAAGTTGTCACTCCTTGGTGTACACAAGCTTTCTCTCTCTTATAACTCTCTTTTGCAGAATTTCTAGGGAGGAAGAAGATCTAGAGTACTACAAAAATCCTACAAAAATACAAGCATCTAATCCCTAATCTCTAATCTCTCTTCCACACTCTATTGCGCAAGCCCTGGTCCTGTATTTATAGCCTCAGAGAGAATCATCTAGAGCCCTTGCCGTTGGCGGAAAATCCGGGATCTAACAGAATCACAACTGCCGCAAATTGGCGGGAAAATCTTGGATTTGGCGGCAAAATCTGGGCCGTTGAGGCCAGATTTTCTGTTGTGAGTTTGTTGTGAGGTTGTTATCCACGTGGCCTTCTGGAAGATTGAGTTGGCGTGTAGAATTCTCTAGATCCTGGGTTTAATCTTGGGCTTTCTTTTGGGCTTTGAATTAATCTCTTTTAATTATTGCTAATTAAAGAGATTTTGGGCTTTTTCTTATTTCAGATGTGGACCTGCAAAAATAGAGAGAATATGAGTAAAAATCATATTTTTATTTGTAATATGCATGGGAATAATGTGGTAAAATATGCAGAATTGAATACCAATCAATCACACTTGAGTCAGAGGAAGAGGAAGATTTAGAAGCAAGTGATCTCAGCCTTGATGAGATTGAATGGGAATCAAATCTGAGTTCTATAGAGATAGGAGATTGTAGCTTAACTCCTCCGCCCATCAAGCCAACTCCTTCTTTGGAGTTAAAAGCCTTGCCTAAACATCTTAAGTACGCCAACCTAGGTGAACAAGAGACGTTACCGGTCATAGTTGCATCTAATTTGACTAATAGGCAAGAGGAAGACCTACTGGCAACCCTTAGGAGACATAGGGAAGCCATTAGTTGGACTATGGCAGATATCAAGGGACTGAGCCCTACGATAGTCCAGCATCGTATCCATCTAGAGGAAGGGGTTAGACCGAAGAGGGATCCACAGCGTAGGCTAAACCCACTCATGCAGGAGGCTGTACACGCTGAAATAGTGAAACTGTTAGATAATGGGATCATTTATCCCATTTTCGATAGCGAATGGGTTAGCCCAATGCATGTGGTCCCTAAGAAGTCTAGCTTTACTGTGGTAGAGAATGACAAGCATGAGTTAGTGCAAACACGATTGCCTACCAAGGTTAGAGTATGCATAGACTACCGCAAGTTGAACGCGCCACTAGGAAAGATCATTTTTCCCTCCCATTTATTGACCAAATGCTGGAAAGATTAGCCGGTCATGAGTACTACTGCTTCTTGGACGGTTATTCAGGGTATAACCAAATCCCTATAGCCCCGGAGGACCAAGAAAAGACAACGTTCACGTGCCCATTTGGGACATTTGCCTACCGTCGAATGCCTTTCGGCTTATGCAATGCCCCCGCCACATTCTAACGTTGTATGTTAAGCCTGTTTTCTGATATGGTCGAGCGTTTCTTAGAGATTTTCATGGACAACTTCTCCGTCTATGGGAATTCATTTGACCAGTGTCTCCATCACTTGGAGCTAGTACTGAGTAGGTGCACCGAAAAGAACCTGACCCTCAACTAGGAAAAGTGTCACTTCATGGTGCAGCATGAATTGTCCTAGGTTATGAGATATCTAGGGAAGGGATTAAGGTAGACAAGGCCAAGGTGGAGATCATAGCCAAACTTCCACTTCCATGATGCGTGAAGGACATTCGGTCTTTCTTAGGACACGCTGGGTTTTATCGTAGGTTCATTAAGGATTTTAGCAAAATTGCTAGACCCCTTACAAACCTTCTAGCTAAAGACGTGCCCTTCATCTTTGATGATAGGTGCAATAGTGCGTGGGAGAAATTGAAAGTGGAACTTATCTCTGCTCCTATCATCTCACCTCCGGACTGGTCCAAGCCTTTTGAGATCATGTGCGATGCCTCAGATTTTGCGATAGGTGCTGTCTTAGGGCAGCGTAAGGATAACAAGCAGCACGTGATCTACTATTCGAGTAGGACGCTCAATGACGCCCAAATGAACTATACTACAACCGAGAAGGAATTCTTGGCAGTAGTGTTCGCTTTGGAGAAATTCCGCCCATACCTACTTGGGACCAAGACCACGATTTTCACTGACCATTCTGCACTTCGATACCTTATGTTTAAAAAAGATGCGAAGGCCCGACTCATTCGTTGGATCCTTCTCCTTCAAGAATTCGATCTCGAAATTCGAGATAAAAAAGGTGTCGAAAATGTCGTAGCAGACCATCTCTCTCGTGTGCCAAACGCACCTTCTGACGAACTGCCCATCAATGACAATTTCCCCGATGAACAACTTCTAGCCATCTCTAAGGAGCCATGGTTTGCTGACATAGTAAATTACTTAGTCACAAACCAAACACCACCTAATTGGTCAAAACAGGATAGATACCGATTCTTGTCTCAAGTCCGGTATTACATGTGGGAAGATCCTTATCTTTTCAAATATTGTAGCGACCAAATCATTAGGAGATGTGTCCCCGACGAGGAAACTAGAAGTGTTCTAGCTTTCTGTCATGAGTTCGCTTGCGGTGGACACTTTGGTCCCCGCAAAATTGCCGAAAAGATCCTGCAAAGTGGCTTTTATTGGCCAACTGTGTTTAGAGACGCATTTGAGTATTGCAAAACTTGCGCAAGATGTCAGATAGGAAGAATTTCCAAACGAAATATGATGCCCTTAAATCCTATTCTAGAAGTAGAACTTTTCGATGTCTGCGGCATCGATTTTATGGGACCCTTCCCTAATTCGTTTGGGCACCAATACATCTTGTTGGCCGTAGACTACGTGTCAAAATGGGTTGAAGCTGTCCCTTGCAAGACAAATGACAACAAAGTTGTTGTCAAATTCTTGAAAGATAATATCATCTCACGCTTTGGAATCCCTCGAGCCATCATTAGTGACAATGGCACACATTTTTGCAATAGAACTTTTGAAGCTCTTATGCGAAAATATGCCATAACTCACAAGTTGTCTACGCCCTACCATCCTCAAACTAGCGGACAGGTAGAAGTTTCCAATAGGCAAGTCAAGCTCATCCTAGAGAAAACTGTGAATCAGAATAGGAAGGACTGGTCCACCAAACTGGTGGATGCCCTATGGGCATATAGGACTGCCTTTAAGACGATTCTAGGAATGTCTCCCTACAGACTAGTCTTTGGAAAGGCTTGCCACCTTCCTGTCGAGCTAGAGCACCGGGCCTTATGGGCAATAAAGCAGCTGAATTTCGATCTAGATAAGGCCGGTGAGCTTCGGAAATTGCAAATTTCTGAACTAGAGGAATTGAGGAACGAAGCATACAACAATGCGAAGATTGCGAAGGATAGGGTTAAGGTTTTTCATGATAAGTTCATCACGAGAAAAACTTTTGTTCAAGGACAAAAAGTTTTACTCTATAACTCTAGACTTCATCTCTTTCCCGGCAAATTAAAGTCAAGATGGACAGGGCCCTTCATTGTTAAGACTGTGTTTCCACACGGAGCCATAGAGATCTACGACCCCAAAAATGGCAATGCATTCAAGGTAAATGGTCAACGTCTTAAAATCTTTTTGGAGTCAGTATCGAAAGTAAATGCAGCCATGGGTCTTTTTGACCCACTGTATCGGTAACTATATCTCTCTGCCAGTTCATGCATCCATGCATTTCATTCATACATTAGGGACAATGCATGAAACAAGTGTGGGGGAAGGGTATGTAATATATGTTAAAAAAATAAAATAAAAAAATAAAATAAAAAAAATAAAAGAAGATAGAAATATTTTTCTCTTTATTTTATTGCATAAAAAAATAATAAAATAAAAATATATATAATATAAAAAAAAATTTATAAAAAGGATAATACTTTGACTTATTTTTTGAAAGAAATCTAAGTTAGTTTTAAGGATTAGGAAAATCATGATTAGGATTTCTAAAAACTTGGTCAAAATAAATAAATTGTTTAAATTTTAGGTATAGGAGGAGAAATTGAATAATTAGTTAGTCTTAATTTTTACCTTAATGAAATATGCATTCCTAGTACATATCTAGGATTCTAAGACAAAGACTTTGTGCCTCATAAATAATAATAAAAAAAAATATCACCAATTGAGCTGGATACATGTGCCTCAAGAAGCATAAGTATTCATGCCTAAAGGTGAGTTCTAAATAAAATAAAGTCCTTAGTTTTGTGGCCTAGTTCATTCGAATTTGAGTCCGCGGGGTGTTTTCTCACCTGGTGCCCTAAAGCCGACCGGTTTGGGAGCCACCGACTTTAAGTTCGCTACATGGGTGGATTAGAAAGCCTAAGAAAACTGAGAAATACTATACATGTATTAACACATATATTAGTCAAATAGTTAGGTATGAGGGCCTCAAGAAACCTTGATACTTACACGAAAGAAAATTAGACGAGTTATACATGCTAAAAAAAAAAAGAAAAAAAATTTATTAACACATCTAATAGTCAATTAGTTAAGTATGAGGGCCTCAAGAAGCCTTGATACTTACACGAAAGAAAATTAGATGAAGTTATAAAAAAAAAAAAAAAAAGAGGCATGAGAGTCCAAGTTAAGGAATTCCTAGAAAAGTTACAAAGATGCATATGATTTTTGGTAACGAAAAAGACTATACAAACATTCAATTTTGATCCTTACCTAAAATAAATAACAATTCACTTTATTAAGACTAAGTTTAAGAATGAATAAAAATGATAATCCTAAAACTTATAGACTACTTAGTCTCTTCAAATATAATTCGAATATTCTCCTTTTTATGGATTTTGTGGGTGTAATCCGCTGAAAACCCTCACGAGACAACACTCGTCCTCTAGGGTAACCTAGGGGTTTAACGGCTTGTTGCACATGCTAAGTGCATCCGTGATTCCTACGAAAGTGAGTTAGTTAGATTAGATTTTCTCTTTCTTTTTGATTTTTACTCGAGGACGAGCAAAAAGATAAGTGTGGGGGTGTGATTGGTAGTGAAAAATGCATAATTATCATCATATTTACTATCACATTTTCACATTTATTCATATAATGATGCACATTTATTAATATTTTGTTATTTAATGTGTGCAGGCCTTGAGTTCTGAATTAAATAAAGAATTAAAGCTTAATGAAGCCCAAAAGCCCAGATCCAAGCCCAAGTGCAAAAGTGCAATTACAAGAAGTCAAAGTGCAAATACAAGATGTAAATATTGCAAATACTACAAAGAGGGAAAGGATAGAATTCTATCCAATCCTAAATACCTGGTGGATGAGGATAAATACATGTGCAGGGATGAGATTTATTTTTTGAAGGGATTTGGATTAGAGTAACTTAATTTCTAAGTTATCTCGAAAATCCAAACTGAAGAGCCAGGATTCATCTTCCAGAAAGAAACGACCAGATGGACGGACCAGGAGAAGCCACGCGCCAAAGCGCGTGGCCAACAGATGACATAGAGCCGCGGAAACGCGGCCCAAGCCGCGTTTTTGCAGCATTTCTGATGAGGCTGCCCAACTGCTTTCTTGTACGATCTTATCCGGGACTCTATCACTTTCTGCACCTATAAATATCCCTGCAGGCGCAGCAGAGAGGGCATCCAGAGACGATTAGGGTTTTCTTTTAGCCATTTTTCTTTAAATTTCAGCACGTTATAATTTTTGTTTCAAGCACATTGTGGAAGAAGGAGCTTGTATTTAGAGGCTATTATCAAATAAAGGTTACCTACTTTCTCATTTCGTTTATTGTCTTTCTATTTGTTTTTATTCTCTGTGATCTATCTCTGGTTTTCTTTTTCTTTACTTTTTGCAATCTTTCTTATTAAACAACAAAAAAATAAATAAATAAATTGAAAAGATAAAAAAAATGATGAACTAATTTCCTCTAGTGGTTTGCTGAAATTCTTAAAGCAACCCTAGAGCAGTTAAGCATTGATCGGATTGATGACCACTTCTTGAAACCCTAAGTTTAATGATTATTTTTCTTGAAGATTAAACAGATAACTAGACTTCTTAATCTAGGTTGCATATTTAAAAGACTCTTCATGACTTCATACTTAAGAACTAGGACAGCCTAAATTTAAGATTAATCTTCTCTTAAGCTGTACTTAGATGTTAGGATGAAACATTGTTTAGTTTTAATAATGTAACTTAGTTAGAATCTTGTATCGTCTTTTCTTGCTTGAATTGTTCTTAATAACCTAGGGTGAATTACATACATCTCAATATGATGATCAATCTCCTTAACTTGCAATAGGGTTGTGGTAGAAGATCAGTAAAACAACATCTTTCATATCATATATATATCTCAAATCTAATCTCTTCTCATATTTTGAAGATACAGAGGAATCGGTCGAAAAGCTTGCATCGCATCCTTCCCTGAGGATCACGACCCGCTTGAGCCCTTGCTACAGCGGATAGCATTGAGACTAAGAATTTTACAACTCATTCTTATTTACAAATTCTTAAATTCTCAATCAACAACCTCCACTATCAACCTCTCACAAGAGGGATACCACTCAATCAACCTCTACACTTAGAGGGATATCACAAATAAAGGAGGGGTACAACACTTGGTGGTGTATCTCAACCACAAACAAATTTTCCCACAAAAATAAAGATCCTAATAGATAGGATAGAATGATATGGCTCAAGTTTGAAAAATAAAGTATTTTGATCAAAGAAAATCATTTGGGAAAGACACCAAATAGATATAGAATTTTTAGACCAAAAACTAATTCCCAAAAGACTATTTTTTGAATTAAAAAACACTTTTAAAATAAATGAAGATTGATCTTTTAAAACACAAAACTCTTTTGAAAAACAAGTGTTAAAACACTTAGGAAGATCATGAATTTTTCTCTCTAAAAACTGGTGGTGAAATCTCTCTCAAATGGGGTATAAATAGGCCCCATAAAAAAACTAGCCTTTGGCAGCTCACTAGGCCCAGTTTGGCCTTCCGGTCGACCGGCCGATCGACCGGCCAACGATTAAATTTTTGACCGTTGAGCCTGCCGGTCGACCGCCCGGTCGACCGTGCCCAGAACCAGAGAGCAACGGCTCTCTGGCCGGTCGACCAACCCGAGAGTGGGTTGCCTTCAGTCGGTCGACGGCTCGGTCGACCGGCCCAAGGGGCTGGCTGCGTGCACATTTGTGTGCACGTCCGGTCGACCGTTCCGGTCGACCGGCTCCTGTTCCGGTCGACCGCCAGAGCCTGGCAGACAGATTATAGGACTTGAAAACTGGATTTTTATTTACCAAATAAATCCCATAAAAATCTCTAAAAATTCACAAAAATAGTTTCAGTATAATACATTGATATACAAACATGTTTGAGTAAAATCAAACCATGTTACAAACATTTTGAACTATTTTTGTAACTTAGAAATTTTGCCGAACACCAAAAACCATATTTTCTGAAACTTGGATTTTTCAAATGGAAAACCGTTTTGTCCAAAACTCATCCAAATACAAAAACATGATACTTAAACAACTTTTAAGGCATGTTGTATATGGATATAATCCAATATACATATAAAGATATATATCAATATTTTTGACAATAAATCCGAAAACAAGTTTTGTTAAAATACCAAAACTCTAAACTCATGAAATAGACTATCAAACTAAGTTTGTATAAATAGTTGAAGCATAGATGTATATAAAATAAGAGAAAAATGTATATCAGCCTACAGCTGAGAGAACTCTCTCAGCCTGCGGTGACGTGGCTCAATTTTGTCACCCCACTAACTTGCGGCCCGCTTATAGGAATAAGTTAAATTACTAAATACCCCTTATGAAATGCTACTTTTTCGGTAAAAGACAGTGAATATGTATAGTTTATTATTTTTTATATTTTCTGACGTTATTCATTTTTGTGACAATTATCTTTTATAACTGCGGCTATACTGCCCACATTTTTTTATTAAATCACGAAACTAATTTGAATGCTTCTTTAATTTTTTTATCTGATTTGATATTTAATGATTTTTAATATAGTCGCAGTTTACTTTTTCTTCGCATGTAATGTATAAAGCGATCAAGGACTGCGACTATGGTCGCAGTACTTAACGAGAGCGATAGTATAATTATAGTTTACATATTATTTTATATTTTTTTGTTCTTTATTTGTGACTGTTGTCTGATCCTCCTATGAACTATTAAATTAGTTTTTACATATATTATGCGATCATGGACTGCGACCATGGACTGCGACTATGGTCGCAGTACTTAACGAGAGCGATAGTATAATCACAGTTTACGTATTATTTTATATTTTTTTGTTCTTTATTTGTGACTGTTGTCAAATCCTCCTATGAACTATTAAATTGATTTTTACATATATTATGCGACCATGGACCGACCATGGACTGCGACTATGGTCGCAGTATCGCGACTATGGTCGCAGTACTTTACGAGAGCGATAGTATAATCACAGTTTACGTATTACTTTATATTTTTTTGTTCTTTATTTGTGACTGTTGTCTGATCCTCCTATGAACTATTAAATTGGTTTTTACATATATTATGCGACCATGGACTGCGACCATGGACCGCGACTATGGTCGCAGTACCGCGACTATGGTCGCAGTACTTAACGAGAGCGATAGTAAAATCACAGTTTACGTATTACTTTATATTTTTTTGTTCTTTATTTGTGACTATTGTCTGAATAAGGACTGATTCTACAGTCGCAGTTTACGTATGTTTTTATATGTTTTGCGCTTCACCGTAACTGTTATCTCAGCAGCCTATAAACTTTGAATTATTTTTACTTATTGCATGCGTAGTAGGACTGCGACTATGGTCGCAGTGTTTAAGAACAGCAGTCGCAGTTTCATATGTAATTAAAAGAGCTTATAAGTTAATATAGTGAGAAAGAGACCTTACAAAAAAAGAGAATTTAAAGCTTTTAAAAGAAGACAAAATAACATTTGAATATCAGAAGATCAGGAAATCTTAATCCTCGTCATTATCACCATCATAAGCAGATTCGTCGTTTTCATTCTTCTGCTCTTCCTGTTCATCACTTATTTTCTCATCATCTTCCTGTTTTTGAGGTTTTTTTGTTTCACCGATAAACTCCCAGAATGGATCGTCTCTATCAAGCTCTTCGTCCGACCCGTTGCGAGAAAGCGAGCCTACAGCACAAAGGACATGCTTTCATCAAGCATGTCTCCGTCAAGTGGCAGAGGAATAATGTCTTCCTCACTAACCCACATGAAAACCTCATCATCCTCATGAATAGGAGGATCATTTAATATATTATTTGATGTAGTGAGATAGTCAAAAGGAGTGAAGTCCAGACTGGTATCAGAATCACTAGAATATCCTGAAGAAAAAGGACCAGTGGGGGAACGATTGAAATTGAAATCTAAGTGTTCAGAGGAAGAAGATGGGGAAGACATGATTCAAGAATGAATTTTTTTTAAAAGTTTTTGTAATCAAATTGAAAAGGAAGAGCAAAAATATAGTTTTTAGGTATGAGATAATATATTAGTTACAAGCATTATATAAAGGTCAATATTGTAGAAGAACATGAATAGTAATAATAATTGTTACAGGTGACGGTTGAGTATGGTAAGAAGTGGTAAAAAAATTAAATATTTAATTGAAAATTTATTGCTGGAGAATCCGAAGAGTTCCTTTTTTTTCTAGAGGTTTAATACGTGAAGTACAAATTAACTTTTTATAGAATTGTTTGCCTATATCTTTAGATTACGTATGGTGCACATCTTTCCTTTATCGAGATTAACATTAGTGCATCTCTTTTTTCTAGATTGTTGTTGTATCACGGTAGAAAGAATATTAATTACTTCATTTAATTCAGTGTAATTAATATAGTATTTTTTATAAGATTTGATATACGCGAATTGATCTCAGGGTCGCATGGCTAATCTACTTTTTAAAAATATAAAAAATCTTTTACATAAGGCATGGGAAAGAAGAATGCGACTTTGGTCGCAGTACTGAAGGAGGTCGCACTGCTGTATGATAGCATGTTTCGTCTGGTATTCTTTATGCTGCTGCTGAGCTTACAAAAAGGAATGCGACTTGGGTCGCAGACGTTATATAAAAAAGTTTTGTTACAATATGCGACTAGTGACTGCGACTTGTGTCGCAGTTGTCATATAAAATTGAAAGTTATATTGTATTAAGTCTGCGACAATGGCATGCTTTTTACTTTTCAATTCTTCTGCTTATTTTACATTATGTTGATCCAAAATTTTTTTATTATATTTTTCGATGTAGTATAATTACGAATTTTTTAACTGTAGATATATTCAACTGAAATTTTTTTAGGTAAATTTTGTTTGTTGATGACTTTATTCCAGTTTAGAAGTAAAAAAGGGGTACTTTTGTCAATTTGTTTCACTATTATTTAGGCGGGATTTTTTGATTTTTTTGGCGCCTACACTCTGCGGCCGATATGTGGCATATATTCAGCCACGTCCCGCCGGCTGAGAAACTCTCTCAGCCTGCAGGCTGAGGTACAGTAACCCCATAAAACAAATCTAATATACATTAAACCATGTAAACTTGTTGATTCTATCTATTCATGAAAACCAAGATCGGTTAAACCAAAAACCGAAAATAAAAACATGAAACTTAAACAAGTGTGTATGTTGTGAACTTGAGCATATCACACTATCTAATCTTTAACAATGGATCTAAAACATAAACTAAAAACTAAATAAGGTACCAAAGTCTTCTTGTAGAGCACCGTTTTCAAGTCGACTCGATCCAAATGTGATCTACCGAGCTTGACTCCAACGAGTGCTAGGGTATGAACTTTGACGCTCGGGCTCTTGAATCACCATGTGAAAGCTCCAATACACCTTTGTTAAAGCTAATCACCTACTAATATCTTGGTTAAATATCTGAAACTAAACATCACAAGATTATTAGTAAACATAACTACATGAGTTAATCATCATCAAAACTAGAGTGGAAGGCCTCTGGGCCAACAAAGGACGTATCTTCGGAGTTCGAAGGTGTGGCTGGACATAGCGGCAAGATGGAGGGATCAGATCAGAATCATCTGTATTTCTTTTCAAAAAATATAAACACAGAATTGCCATGAAACTTTGTATTACTCTTGTTAAATGTAATCAAATATGTATTTAAAGGAATGTATTCGAAATGGAAGGATTTTTTAGAATAAAACACATTTCTTTGCAATAGAAATGATTGTATGGATTTTGCCTGGCTTGCTTTACCGTTGGTTTTTTTGGAATTGACATGACCGTGCCTTTTTGGAGTGCTAATCTCTATTACTAGTATGATTGGTCTGTCCTGAGAGTGATTTGGTAAGCACGCGGTGTTGTTTTCGAGTGAGGGTAGTCCCATTAGCGGTACCTGCAAATTTTTGACTTTCGAGTGGGGCAAATCCCAGCAATGGAGTTTGATACACGGTTGCTTTCGAGTGTGGAAAATCTCATCAACGAATCTTTGATCTTGGGACTTTGAGAAGGAGAAATCTTTGCAGCAGAGTAGGGACTCTGAGCAGGGTGGAACTCACAATGGAGGGAGCTCGTTGGCTGAAGTCTGTGTTGTCATCTCCGAGTGGGGAAATCCCATTAGCAGGAGGTGCATACTTTTGGGGGAGGAAGGAAGATGCACACACAAGCATTGAACATCTTATATTAAATGTTAGATGCAGCATAATAAAAGTAATGAAAGGTTAATACGAATCTGACAGAAAACGATGTATACTCAGTTTCAATCACATGAAACTCGTACGTTAAGGGAATAATCCAAACAAGAAAACCATCATGTGTATTCTATGTATCGTGCATTATAGGCTGAACATATATAACCCATATAAATTAAACAGATTAGGCTAACAAAACTATATATACTCAGCTTTAATCGCACGAAACTAGTACGTCGAGGGGATAATCCAAACAAGGAAACCCTCATGTATACATCTGTCGTAGGGGTTTTTCGCTATGGAAAGTTGGACGTTCCTGATCGATCCTACCAAGTACACAAGGATCCGAATGCCTATCAGGTCAGAAACAGTGGTGCGTTCCGACCGAAGACCCTCAGGCGTGAGAATAAGTATTCTTGTTTGAATAAAACTGAGAATACTTGTGAACATTGTGTTTTTATGGTAATCAAAAGCTAACTTTCCTTCTTAATGGAGATGGGGGTGTATTATACCCGCTTGAGCTGTCCTCGTGGGTGCGGATATTTTTGGATCTCCATAACTGCATAATCTACACATTATGAAATTCTTATAACTGCTCAGATCGCATTGCTTGATTGTTGGGATAACTATGCAGAGATATCTGGCACTATCCATAACAACCTGCGTTAATATAGAGGCGTTGTAACATTTTGAATGTGGGATTGGTAGCGTGGCTAGATCCGCGAATCACGGGGATCGTGTTTTCCAGCTGTGAGTAACGCAAGAGCAGCAGGCTTTGGAGGGTCTTCAGGTCGGAGTCTGGATTAGTTTTGGAGATGATCTTTGTACCGATGATTGTAACGTCCGGAGAACTACGCAGCTCTGGTTAAGTTAAGGTTCTAGATAAATGGCGTCGGAATGATGCAGGCTCGGGGCAAGACTCGAGGCTCTCTCTTTGGGCCCATATTGGGCTCGCAACATGTTGGGCCTGCTAACAGAAAGGTGACTTGGCCGCTTGGGACACTACTGGGAGGCAGGACACGTGGCGAGATCTCAACATACGTTAGAAATCGACCATTACAGTTGCCCCTGTTGGCCCAAGGTTACAATCACCCGGTTTTA
Organism: Agave tequilana; assembly: GCA_038442645.1. NCBI lineage: Eukaryota > Viridiplantae > Streptophyta > Magnoliopsida > Asparagales > Asparagaceae > Agave > Agave tequilana. The sequence continues at coordinate 45,199 of JAVJIF010009356.1, read as the reverse complement.
GAGTTTTGATGATTACAAAATATATATAGTTATTTGTACTAATCATGTTTAAGTGTTTAACATTGTTTCAGGGTTCTAAGGATTCGACAGGTTTTCTTCCCTAAAGGAAGGAAGTGATTGACTCAAGTTGACTCAATTCGGGATCAAGGATTCAAGTTATTCAACGATGCATATAGAGAAGCCCAAATTGAAGATCTTGTAGTCACCTAGAACCTTTGTAAGAATTAGTATGTTAAAGAGTAAGGATATGATAGTTGTGCTCAAGAAAACACACACACACAAATACACTTTTCAAAATACAAGTTTTTGGTTAGTTGGTTTTGGTGCATATTTGATGCATATACATGTTTCAAAATATTTCATATTTTTATATCTAGTGTAAAACATGCATTTCAACTCCTATAGCATGTTACTCAAATCTCAGACCATTTAATTATATTTCAAAAATTATTCAAAGTTCAAAAACATTTTTAAAAATCTGTTTCAGGCCTTTACGGTCGACCGGACCTATTTCAGGCCAGATCGGTCGACCGTCCGGTCGACCGGGCCTTGTGGCCTTGAGCGTGCACGTCTGTGCACGTCTGCCGGTCGACCGGGCCAATCGATCGACAGACCTTGCGGTCGACTGACCGTCGACCGACTGCCAGACCCTAACTCTCAGGTTTTGTCAGTCGACCGGCCCAGTAGACCGACAGCTCATTTTTATGTTTTAAAATAGCCAGCGGTCGACCGGAGCCAACGGCTCTTTTGCCATGTAGCCTGCCGGTCGATCGGCCCAGTCGACCGACAGCCATCCAGAAGCCCCAACGGCTATTTCTTAGAATCTATTTTGTTTTTAATGATTCCTATAGCTATTTCTGGGTTCCTTGTGGCTAAACTCTACCCTAATGACCTAGAATCTATTATGAATGGCATTTATCCATTCCCTATAAATAGAGGTCATTGGTCTCTTGTTTTTTATAAGAAATATATTCAAGTTTCAAATTTTCAAAAGAGAAAAGTTTACTTGCTTTCATTTTCAAAGATTTTCATTTGTAAAAGTTTTTCAGTTGGTTTACAAGTTCTCTTTACTTCTTTTCAACTGAAAATTTTCATACTTTCCTTCTTGAGCCAAAAATTATACTCCACTCTATAAGAAGGTGTAAAAGAGAGTTTGTGGTCTTTTGATCACCAAGTGACTTGTATTCCATTGTGTTGAGATCCCTCTTGTGTAGAGGTTGGATTTGTTGGGGTTGGGTACTCCGGTCTTATGTAGACCATTTGTAATCCCCTTGGGTGTAAAGGTTCCGGTGTGAAAATTCCCTTTGTGGATTTAGTGAAAATCCTTCATAGTGGTGAAGGCGGAGACGTAGAGCAGTGGGTAGAACCTTGAAACAAATTACTTGTATTTGTGATTGGTTTCCTTTTTGTTTTCCATTGCTTTACATTCCTAACTTGTGATACCACTTGCTTGCACTTCATTATTGTACTCATTTCATTTACTTGCATTTTCGGTCTTTACTCATTTCAACAAGAAAACAATTACGCGCCTCAACTCAAAATCTAGAGGAATCAAAGAGGAGAAGTTCTAGAGCCCTTTACGGGAAATTCGGCTTCAATTTCTTATTTTGAATGACCATTTGCATCATTTATACTTGTTTAAAAAGAGCATTAGATTAGCATTAACACTTATTCACCCCCCTCTAGGTGTTTTTCAATTGGTATCAGTGCTTTGGTCTCTAGGTTCTTGGCTTAACATCCTTAGAGAGATCCTATATTGCAAATCACTCTATTCATATTTCATCCTCATACACTTTAGTAAAAATGGCTGAAGGTATTAAGACCCTACCCAAGTTTGATGGCCTTAACTTTCCCATATGGAAGGTTAAGATGACCGTGTTTTTGCAATCCTTAGGGAGCCGGGTTGCAAAGGCGGTGACCAAACTATTAAACGCACCCCTTGGTGATGAGTACACTTGGTCCGACATTATCAGGAAAGAGTTTGACGCTAATGCTAAGGCATACTGTGCCTTATTTCAAGCTCTAATGACAATGATATTGCTAGAGTCATTCACTGTAAATCCGCATATGAGATTTGGACTCACTTACTAGTCACTCATGAGGGAACTTCACAAGTAAAGAGGGCCAAAATTGACCTTCTTCGTTCCCAATATGAAAACTTTTCCATACAAGAGAATAAAACCATAGATGATATGGTTACAAAGTTTACAAAGATTACTAACGGTCTTTCTTCTTTAAGTGACGGCATTAACAACGACCAAAAAGTGAGGAAGATCATCCATGCACTCTCTCCATCTTGGGAAGTCAAAGCCACAACTTTGAAGGAGCTCAACGACAAGGAGGAAATGAAGCTCATCGGTCTCATTGAGAATCTCAAGACCCATGAGATGGAACGAAAAGCAAGAGAAGAGATGACTCCTCCTAAGAAGAAAGCAATAGCTTTCAAGAGCTCTTCCACCTACTCCGACGATGATGAAGAAGAAGAGGATGATGAAGATCTCTCTTCTTGTGAATAACGTTCAGAGAATGTACAACAAGGCTAAATTCCAAAATAGAAGGAGATGGCAAGGTAAAGAAGAGAAGAAACTCATTTGCTTCAATTGCCGGAAGCCGGGACATATAGTTGCGGAGTGTCCGGAAAATAAGGGCAAACCCTCCACCTCTAAGAAGCCATACAAGAAGAAAGTTTTTAAGGTTACTTGAGATTCAGAGAGTGAATCCGACGAGGAAATCGACACCGCCTACATGTTCTTCATGGCAAATGAAAACACTAGCAAGGTAACTCCCGAAATATCTTTGAAGATTGTGAATTATCTATAGATGAACTAGGAGAAGCTTTTGAAGAACTACCTCAAAATTATGATTTCCTCAAAAAGAAATATTTAAAAATAAAAAGGAAAATAAATCTCTTAACCACAAAATTTTTATTCTCACTAAAGAAAACGATGAATTATTTTTAACCCTTACTTCCACTCAAAAGGATTTTGATGCTTATAAAATTTCTTGCAAAGGTAAATTTTAACTAGTTGATAAAGATGAGATTTCCATGCTAAAGAAGAAAATTGACTGAGTAGGAGAAGTTTTAAAGAGATGTGAATTTGATAAATCTAGGCTAGAGGCTATGTTTCCTAAGAAACATGTCCTAAAGAAACAATCATATGCTGCACACACTCATGTTCATAAATCACAACCTTCACGCTTACATCATGCTAAACACCCTAAACATGTCCTCACTCCACATACTCATCATGCATTCATGTATGGTAAAGTTTATCCATGCACATATTGTGGCCGAAAGGGTCATTTGGTTATATTTTGCTATGATAGGATAAATGCATCACTTAATCATGTTTGGGTTCGTAATGCTAACATTCAAGGACCCAAGAAAATTTGGGTATCAAAGTCAACAAATTTATTACATGATGTAGGTACACTCCAAAGCTCAAAGACGTAGGGAGCGATAGTATCTTGATAGTGGTTGCTCAAGGTACATGACTTGGGACATCAACAACTTTGCAACCCTATCAAGATACCATGAGGGTGGCACCGTCACCTTCGAAGATGACGCTAAAGGAAAAATTATCGGTGTAGGTAACATTAAACTTGGTACATCTCCTAAATAGAAAATGTTGTTTTAGTTGATGGCCTCAAGCATAATCTCTTGAGTGTTAGTCAACTTTGTGATAAAGGTTTCAATGTGATTTTTGATGACTTAGCTTGTAGTGTAATTGATAGACAAACTAATGCATGTATATTTTTTGGATTTTGTGAAAGCAATGTATACATGATTGATATGTCTAATATGCAATGCAATGCTACTTGTTTGAATGCCTTCAACGACGACTCTTGATTATGGCATAGGAGATTAGGCTATATTTCTTTTGACCACCTATCTAGATTAAACAAGGAAATGGTGAAACGTATCCCTTGCTTAAAATTTGAAAAGGACCGCATTTGTGATGCGTGCCAACTTGGGAAACAAACCAAGTCCTCTTTCAAATCCATCAAGGATATCATGACATCACGACCCTTGGAGTTGATCCATATGGATTTGTTTGGTCCTACTAAAATCAAAAGTCTAAGTGAGAATCATTTTGCTTTCGTTTTAGTTGATGACTTTTCTCATTTTACTTGGGTTTTTCTTTTTAGAACATAAAAATCAAGCCTTTTCACATTTTCAAACTTTTAGAAAAAGAGTTGAAAAGAAAAAAGATTCTTCTATTTTAAGAATAATAAGTGATAGAGGTGGTGAATTCAATAACCAACCCTTTACCACTTTTTGTGAAGAATATGAAATTAAGTATGAACTATCTTGTCCTAGAACTCCACAACAAAATGGAGTTGTTGAGAGGCAAAATCGAACATTACAAGAGATGGCTAGGCCAATGATAAGTGAATATGGTCTCCCTCAATACCTATGGGCGAGGCCGTAAATACATCTTGTTACATATCAAATAGGTTTTCTTATGCAAAAATATTTCTAAAATATCTTTTAAAATTTACTATTCAAGAAAACTAAATGTTTCATATTTTAAAGTTTTTGATTGTAAATGTTTTGTTTTAAATGCTAAAGATAATTTAGGTAAATTTGATGCAAAATCATATGAAGCTATTTTTGTTGGTTATTCTAACACTAGTAAAGCTTATAGAGTCTTCAATAAATCATCTTTGACTATTGAAGAATCTATACATGTAAAGTTTGAGGAATCTAATGTGTTTGTTCAGAATATTGTAGAAATAGATTTCTTAAGTGAAGATATGGAGAGGATTACCTTGAAGGATTCACCTACACAAGAAGACAAGCCAAAGGTTGATGAGGAAAGTGAAGTTCAAGAAGTTGAAGTGGAATCATCACAACCACTTTCAAAGGATTAAAGATTCACACCACATCATCCCAAGGATCTTATTATAGGTGAAGTATCAAAAGGGGGTAACAACTCGTTCTAAACTTCATGATCTTTGTGGGCACTATGCATTTATTTCTCATTTTGAACCAAAGAACATCTTCGAAGCCGAGGGTGACTCATATTGGTTGCTTGCTATGCAAGAGGAACTCAATCAATTTGAGTGCTATCAAGTTTGGCATCTTGTTCTTAGACCCCATGATAGACCAACAATTGGTACTAATAGGCAAGTTGGATGAGTCGAGCAATGTTGTTAGGAATAAAGCTAGGTTAGTGGCCCAATATTACACTCAAGTCGAAGGTGTCGATTTTGAGGAAACTTTTGCACCCGCAGCACGGCTTGAAGCCATACGGATGACACTTACATTTGCTTCATATAAAGATTTTAAACTTTTTCAAATGGATGTCAAAAGTACTTTCTTAAATGGATTTATTGAAGAGGAAGTGTATGTTGAACAACCCCCCAGGTTTATTAATTCTACACATCCGAATTTTATTTTCAAACTTGACAAAGCTCTTTATAGTTTAAAACAAGCCCCTAGGGCTTGGTATGAAAGACTTTCTTCCTTTCTTATTTCAAATGGTTTTGCTACAGGAACAATAGATACTTCTTTATTTATCAAACATGTTGAAAATGATATGCTTATAGTTCAAATATATGTTGATGATATCATATTTGGCTCTACTAATGAAAATCTTTGCAAAGCTTTTGAATCTTGCATGAAGGAGGAATTTGAGATGTTTATGATAGGCGAGCTTTACTACTTCCTTGGTCTCCAAATCAAGTAAAGGAAGGATGTGATCTTTATCAATCAAGCCAATTACACAAAGGAACTTATCAAAAAAATTGGGCTTGAAGGGGCTAAGACAAGCAAAACTCCCATGGCTACCACAACCAAGCTTGACAAGGATGAGCAAGGTATAAATATAGACATTAAACTCTACGTAGCATGATTGGTAGTTTGTTATATTTAACGGCTAGTAGACCGGACATTATGTTTAGTGTGCGTCTTTGTGCTCGATTTCAATCGTGTCCTAAAGACTCCCATTTGATTACGGTAAAACACATTATTAGATACCTTAAGGGCGCAATTGAAATGTGTTTGTGGTATCTGAAAATCGGACAATTTTTTATGACGTGTTTTTCGGATGCCAACTATGCAGGTTGTAGAGTAGATAGCAAGAGTACTAGTGGAACATATCAATTTCTCAGTAATTGTCTTGTTTCATGGTCTTCTAAGAAATAAAATTCGGTAGCCCTCTCAACTGTCGAGGCGGAGTATGTTGCGGCGGGGCTTGTTGTACACAAGTCCTTTGGATGAAACATACTCTCCTTGACTATGATTTGCATTATGACCATGTTAAAATATTTTGTGATAATACTAGTACTATTCATATAACTAAAAATGTAAATCAACATAGTAAAACAAAGCACATTGACATTCGATATCACTTTCTTAGAGATCATTATAAGAAGGTGATATTGGAATTGATTATGTTTCTACTGATTTTCAACTTGTCGATATTTTCACAAAACCACTAGATTATAATCGATTTTCCTTTATTTGTGGTGAATTAAACTTTTGTGTTATGGACTAATAAAATTTTCACATACTCTTCAAAAATATTTATTGCATTTGCCCCTTTTTGATGCATGACAAAAAGGGGGGGAAATACTTTTGAGTTATTATTATTTATTATTTTTTTCTCATGCCATTTTTTATAGCATGATTTGAGGGGGAGCTTTCAAGCTCCTTTTCTATTTGTTTGTTATATTTATTTTTTTCTCATGCGATTTTTTCTTTTTGTAAAGTTTATATATAGCATGTTTTGAGGGGGAGCTTTCAAGCTCATTTTTCATTTTTTAAAATAACTCGTATGTTTTGTCATCATCAAAAAGGAGGAGATTGTTGGCCCAAGGTTACAATCACCCGGTTTTAGAGTTTTGATGATTACAAAACTTATATAGTTATTTGTACTAATCATGTTTAAGTGTTAAGATTGTTTCAGGGTTCTAAGGATTCAATAGGTTTTCTTCCCTAAAGGAAGGTGGTGATTGACTCAAATTGGCTCAATTCGGAATCAAGGATTCAAGTTATTAAACGATGAATATGGAGAAAGCCCAAATTGAAGATCTTGTAGTTGTAAGTTCACCTAGAGGGGGGGTGAATAGGTGATGGCTAATCTAATGGTCACTTAAATGCCAAACAATGCGGAATTAAAACTATTAATGACCTAAACAAAACTCTTAAACTAAACACCACGTATAACACAAGAGTGTAGCCGAATTTCCCGTGAAGGGCTCTGGACTAACTCCTCAAGATTCCCCTGGATATGGGTTGAGGTGCCGTGTTGGCTCTCTTGGTTGAATACAAGTGTTAGCAAACAATTCCCAAGCATATACAATTAAGCACACAATATATCAAGCATGTAAAGATAAGACAAGTAATAGCATGCAAGATATAGACAAGAGACAAAGAGAGAGAGAGAGAGTGAGCAATCGCAAACACAAGGGATTTGTTTCGAGGTTCGAGCACACTTGCTCTACATTCCCGCCTTCGACACACGAAGGATTTCTACTATAATTGATCCCACCGGATCACTCGGTACCGCAACACCTACAACGAGTCCCACTAGAACTCCTTGGACTCTCTCGTCCGTACACACCGCAAGCCCACCGGCTCGCCGAGGACGCACCTCAAACACGGAGTTCACACACGAACTCGAAACAACCGCGAACGCACTCGTCCGCCTCCTCAAGGAACAAAGATGAACTTTGGTGATCACAACTCTTGATCACCTAAAGTCCTCTCACAACAAAACTTCCTATAGGGTAGATATAGCAATGGAAAGCTCAAGTGTTTGTGTGAGAAAATAAGGAAAGAAGTGGTGGAGGAAAAACTCAAAGAATCTCTTTAAAACACTCTTGATAAAAACTCTCTTTTGATTTGGAAATGAAGCTCTAAAACTTGTGGATATAACCACTGAAAAGAATGAGAAAAACTAGCCCAAAACTATTCTTAAACTCTTGGAGAAAACAGCCCCTAAATGCCCCAATTTATAGAGTCTGGAAAACTAGCCGTTGGGGTTCTGTCAGGCCTAACGGTCGACCGTCCGGCCGGCTGGCCAACGGTCATATTTCAGACCGTTTGAGCCATCGGTCGACCGAGCCAGGATACAGAGAGCAATCTCTTTGTCCGGTCGACCGCGCGGTCGGCCGGGGCCTTTCCAGAGAGCAGAACTCTCTGGACGGTCGACCGGGTCGGTCGGCCGGCCATCCTGTAGAACTAGCGTGCACGTCTGTGCACGTCGGTCGACCGAGCCGGTCGATCGACTTCAGCCCTAGTCGACTTGGTTGGTGGACTAGTCGACTGGCTGAAGCCTGAAACAGAAATCTAGGGATTAAAATGTTAGTCTTTTTGGATCAAATAAAATCCCATAAAATTACAGAAAATCTACAAAAATAGTTTTGCCAATATACTTTGATACACAAACATGCTTGCACAAAATCAAGGCATGTTACAAATAATTTGGACTATTTTTATAAGTTGAAAATATTTGTTCAAAACAAAAACGGTATTTTTCCAAACTTGATTTTTTCAAAACTTGTTTTTTCAAAACTCCTCCAAATACAAAAATAAGATATTTAAACTCTATTAAAGCATAGTGTGTATGGATATGATCCACTACACAAACATGGTAAAATATCTATGTTTTTGACATTAAGCACTAAACATGATTTTAGATAAAACATGATACTTGAAACTCCAAAATCCAAACATGTATTTTCTAAAATAGAAAATCTTTTGTAAAAACAAAACTATCAAGAGTGTGTGTGTAAATTATACTTGAGCAATCCACCAACTACTCTATCCTTTACATTTTAACTAAAACAAAATCTTCTAAAACAAACCTAGTCACAAGTCTTCATCTTCTTGAAGTCTTCACTTGAAGCCTTCTCATTTCTTGACTTGGTCCAAACACGATCCAAACTTGATCACTATCTCGTTGGATCAAACCGTGCTAGCTCCAAAACTTGACTTCAAATCCTTTGATGAAGTTATGCACCTACTAAGATCTTGATCATAAATCTGTCACTAATTAAACACAAGATCATTAGTAAATATAATTACATGAGTTGATCATCATCAAAACTAGAGTGATGTGGGCCATCGGGCCAACAATCTCCCCCTTTTTGATAATGACAAAACTCATGAAGTTATATATGCATGGATTAAAGTAAAGCTCCAAAGAAGCTCCCCCTTAACTCATGCATAAATAATAAATAATAAATATGCAATGTATGCTCATAAACATGTATGCAAATCTAGGAGATAAACATGAACTCAAGCATAAAACAAATCAAATCTTTTTCTCCTATTTGCAAAAACAAAACATATATGCATGAACATAAATCCTTTTTGCATATATGCTAAATACTTCTCAAATACCTCTCCCCCTTTTTGTCAATCATCAACAAAGGGGTTAAGGTAAAAACAAAATCATTAAATTTTTCTCCCCCTTTTTGTCATAAAAAAGAAACCAATAAGGGGTGTATACAAATAAGTCAATAAAAGGTTATATGCGATATACATTCATGAAGAGGAAGACGGTAAAGTAACTTCCCTACACATATACATTACATGAAAGAGGGATGACAAGCCCTAATTCACATAACGTATAATATGTAATGCATAAGAGGAGATGTGAAGCTCCCCCAATACACGTGTATCACATAAAGAAGAGTTGTCAAGCTCCCCAATACAAGATACACTCATCATGAATCTATATGTAGAAGAGATGTTAAGCTCTCCTTGCATATAAGAAATACACATCAAAAATTTTTAATTTTTCTTAAACAAAAATTTTGAATTTTTTCTTAATAAAACAAATTTTGAAGATATCAGAGCTCTTATAAGACAAACAAATTTTTAAGATACCAAATGTAAATAATCATTATTGTAAAATATATTGATACTAATTGAAATTTAACAAATATGAAGTTGAAACATATTGATACCAATTGTAAACATAATGATAAAATATATTTATTTTTCATCATAAACTTTGTGCTTGATTTTTTTTTTCAAAACATATATATGTATGGAAATGATAATACCAATTGACATTGAAGACATACATATATAGAAATAAAATATGAGTATATACAAAAATTATCAATTTAGATACCAATTGAAAAGATCCAATGATACCAATTGAAAGTAACAATGTAAATCATGTATATAACTCATAACCTACCACCCTTTATATGCACAAGGTAAAAGATTTTTCAATAAGGTTCGCAAGGCATACACGCCCATCCATCCGCCCATGGAAGGTAGGGATTTTCAAAAATAGATTTGAAAATAGTATAGCATTGAAAATCACTACCAAATGAAGAATAATTAACTAGTTAAAAATAATTTTTGAAAAACTAGTTAAAGATCTTTCAAAACATGAAACCAAAATATGAGTTTTTCATGAGTCATACCAAATACATAAGAGATGACACTCAAAGACTATAAAGCTCAAAAATATGTTCATGAACTAAGGTCATGACAAAACAAATAAAGTGTGAGTGTACAAAAATCATGTAAATAACATTTTTATGAAAATAGTCATTAAGGCTCAAAACAAACATGAATAACATTTTATCAAACAAATCATGAAAATTTATTTTTCTTTAAAAACAATACACTTCTAGGTATATGTATGATTTATCTAAATCTAACAATATGCATACATATCCCAAACATAAAACGAGTCTATTAATAGTATTTGCATGAAGGCAAGATACTCAAAAAGGATATACATGTATATTTATTAGATTTGAATAAAAATGCATATACATGAAGTAAAACGTGAAAAAAGGCAAAACAAGTGTAAATGAGAGAATCATCAAAACTAGGTTATACATGTGCATATAGTGGGTACAAATGAGCATGAAGAGCAAATATATATGAATCAATTTGTTTTCACTATTTGTACATGTATAAAACAAGTTTTGATAAAAACTACATTTAAACAAGTATCTACCACATGAAGCACAAAAACACATGAACATGCTATATGATAATCAAATGAAAGAAGCATGAACATAAATAAAATGGGAGTTTAGAGATTGTTACCAACTCCAAAGCTCCAAACATGGTGGTCGTCCCACCAAACTTTCTTGATAGCGGTACATCAAAAGTATGTCCTTTAAGTCCATGCAACCACCACCAAGGCACCAAATTTCTCACGGCTTGTGAGAGCCCTCACCTACATCAAAAACAAATGGTGGGGACTTTGGTACCCATTTTCTTTTGGGTCCTTATAGGTTAGCTTTGTGTTGAGGAACCCAAACATTTTTATTAGCAAAATTTAAAACATAACATTTTTATTAGCAAAATTTAAAACATGCAATTTATCAAAACAAAATTTTGTTAGATGGCCTTTGCGGCCACAATGTGTACATTTGTACACCTTAGGATGCTTATGTGTGTGAGTGTGATCATGACGTGCAACATAAGCATGATGTGGATGATGATGTGCATGAATATGTGGAGCTTGTTTCTTTAAAAATATAGACTCCAACTTAGAATGATTAAATGCACATGAGCTCAAAGTAGAGCTCAAACAATTAATTTTATTTTTCAAAAATTTAACTTCATTTTGATCAATAGAAGTGGTGGCATGTAAAGCATGATCAAAAATATTTTTTCTTTTTAGAAACTTTTTCTTGTTCTTTTTCAAAAATTTTCCTTTTCAAAGAAGTGTTTTCATGCAAAGCAACTTCTTTTGTTTTTTCACCAAAACAATTTTAGTTTTCAAACAAGTGTTTCCTTCACAAAGATCATTTAATTTGGACATTAAGGAAACATTCTCATTTTTCAAATCTTTATTTTCTTTTTCAAAACATGCAACTTTATTTTGTAAAGAATCCTTTTCTTTTTGCATACAATCAAAATTCTTTTTCAAATTTTTATTATCTTTTCTTAGCATGTCATATTTTTCAAGAAGTAATTGACATAATGAAGTGAGCTCATCATATGACATGTTATCTTCATCTACCTCGGATTCGGTAGTTACCTCAAGGGGGTTGTCCCCTTGGACCATATAGCACGCGTTGGAGGTGTCGCTTCCAACGTCCGAATCGCTCCCGGCATAGTATAGATCCTTTTCGCCAAGGGAGGTGATGATGCTCCAAGCTACAAAAGCCGAATCAACATTAGAAACCCTAGATAAATAATCATCATTTAGGGTTGATTTTATAGCATGAAGGGCTTTTGCATTAGCCTCAAAATTTTTGCCATTTAAACAATAATCATTTTTAGTTGTGGCAAGATAAACATGAATGCCTAGGGCTTTGAGGTACAAGGACATCTTCACCTTCCATATATGAATGTTAAGAATATCAAAAGTGGGTGGTGACATGAAGTCCATGGTGTGTGTACAAAATATTGTGATTAGCCTAAAATGAGGATCTTTAACTTTAGGTTGTAAGACCTAAATCAAGAGCACTTGGCTCTGATACCAATTGTAAGTTCACCTAGAGGGGGGTGAATAGGTGATGGCTAATCTAATGGTCACTTAAATGCCAAACAATGTGGAATTAAAACTATTAATGACCTAAACAAAACTCTTAAACTAAACACCACGTATAACACAAGAGTGTAGCCGAATTCCCCGTGAAGGGCTCTGGACTAACTCCTCAAGATTCCCCTGGATATGGGTTGAGGTGCCGCGTTGGCTCTCTTGGTTGAATACAAGTGTTAGCAAACAATTCCCAAGCATATACAATAAAGCACACAATATATCAAGCATGTAAAGATAAGACAAGTAATAGCATGCAAGATATAGACAAGAGACAAAGAGAGAGAGAGAGAGAGTGAGCAATCGCAAACACAAGGGATTTGTTTCGAGGTTCGAGCACACTTGCTCTACATCCCCGCCTTCGACACACGAAGGATTTCCACTATAATCGATCCCACCGGATCACTCGGTGCCGCAACACCTACAACGAGTTCCCACTAGAACTCCTTGGACTCTCTCGTCCGTACACACCGCAAGCCCACCGGCTCGCCGAGGACGCACCTCAAACACGGAGTTCACACACGAACTCGAAACAACCGCGAACGCACTCGTCCGCCTCCTCAAGGAACAAATATGAACTTTGGTGATCACAACTCTTGATCACCTAAAATCCTCTCACAACAAAACTTCCTATAGGGTAGATATAGCAATGGAAAGCTCAAGTGTTTGTGTGAGAAAACAAGGAAAGAAGTGGTGGAGGAAAAACTCAAAGAATCGCTTTAAAACACTCTTGATAAAAACTCTCTTTTGATTTGAAAATGAAGCTCTAAAACTTGTGGATATAACCACTGAAAAGAATGGGAAAAACTAGCCCAAAACTATTCTTAAAATCTTGGAGAAAACAGCCCCAAATGCCCCAATTTATAGAGTCTGGAAAACTAGCTGTTGGGGTTCTGTCAGGCCTAACGGTCGACCATTCGGTCAGCCGGCCAACGGTCATATTTCAGACCGTTTGAGCCATCGGTCGACCGAGCCAGGATACAGAGAGCAATCTCTCTGTCCGGTCGACCGCACGGTCGGCCGGGGCCTTTCCAGAGAGCAGAACTCTCTGGACGGTCGACCGGGTCGGTCGGCCGGCCATCCTGCAGAACTGGCGTGCACGTCTGTGCATGTCGGTCGACCGAGCCAGTCGACTGACTTCAGCCCTAGTCGACTTGGTTGGTCGACTAGTCGACTGGCTGAAGCCTGAAACAGAAATCTAGGGATTAAAATGTTAGTCTTTTTGGATCAAATAAAATCCCATAAAATTACAGAAAATCTACAAAAATAGTTTTACCAATATACTTTGATACACAAACATGCTTGCACAAAATCAAGGCATGTTACAAATAATTTGGACTATTTTTGTTAGTTGAAAATATTTGTTCAAAACAAAAACGGTATTTTTCCAAACTTGATTTTTTCAAAACTTGTTTTTTCAAAACTCCTCCAAATACAAAAACAAGATATTTAAACTCTATTAAAGCATAGTGTGTATGGATATGATCCACTACACAAACATGATAAAATATCTATGTTTTTGACATTAAGCACTAAACATGATTTTGGATAAAACATGATACTTGAAACTCCAAAATCCAAACATATATTTTCTAAAATAGAAAATCTTTCGTAAAAACAAAACTATCAAGAGAGTGTGTGTAAATTATACTTGAGCAATCCACCAACTACTCTATCCTTTACATTTTAACTAAAATCAAAATCTTCTAAAACAAACCTAGACACAAGTCTTCATCTTCTTGAAGTCTTCACTTGAAGCCTTCTCATTTTCTTGACTTGGTCCAAACACGATCCAAACTCGATCACTATCTAGTTGGATCAAACCGTGCTAGCTCCAAAACTTGACTTCAAATCCTTTGATGAAGTTATGCACCTATTAAGATCTTGATCATAATTCTATCACTAATTAAACACAAGATCATTAGTAAACATAACTACATGAGTTGATCATCATCAAAACTAGAGTGATGTGGGCCATCGGGCCAAGAGTAGTCACTTAGAACCTTGTAAGAATTTGTATGTTAAAGAGTAAAGATATGATAGTTGTGCTCAAGAAAACACACACACACACAAAAATACACTTTTCAAAGTACAAGTTTTGGTTAGTTTGTTTTGGTGCATATTTGATGGATATACATGTTTCAAAATATTTCATATTTTTATATCTAGTGTAAAACATGTATTTCAACTCCTATAGCATGTTACTCAAATCTCAGACCATTTAAATATATTTCAAAAATTATTCAAAGTTAAAAAACATTTTTAAAAATCTGTTTCAGGCCTTTACGATCGACCGAACCTATTTCAGGCCAGATCGGTCGACCGTCCGGTCGACCGAGCCTTGTGGCCTTGAGCGTGCACGTCTGTGCAAGTCTGCCGATCGACCGGACCAGTCGACCGACAGACCTTGCGGTCGACCGACTGCCAGACCCCAACTCTCGGGTTTTGTCGGTCGACCGGCCCGGTAGACCGGCAGCTCATTTTTATGTTTTAAAATAGCCAGCGGTCGACCGGAGCCAACGGCTCTTTTGCCCTGTGGCCTGCCGGTCGACCGGCCCGGTCGACTGACAGCCGTCCAGAAACCCCAACGGCTATTTCTTAAAATTTGTTTTGTTTTTAATAATTTCTACAGCTATTTCTGGGTTCCTAGTGGCTAAACTCTACCCTAATGACCTAGAATCTATTATGAATGACATTTATCCATTCCCTATAAATAGAGGTCATTGGTCTCTTATTTTTTACAAGAAATATATCCAAGTTTCAAGTTTTCAAAAGAGAAGAAAAGTTTACTTGCTTTCATTTTAAAGATCTTTCATTTGCAAAAGTTTTTCAGTTAGTTTACAAGTTCTTTTTACTTCTTTTCAACTGAAAATTTTCTCACTTTCCTTCTTTAGCCAAAAATCATACTTCACTCTATAAGAAGGTGTAAGAGAGAGTTTGTGGTCTTTTGATCACCAAGTGACTTGTATTCCATTGTGTTGAGATCCCTCTTGTGTAGAGGTTGGACTTGTTGGAGTTGGGTACTCCGGTCTTGTGTAGACCATTTGTAATCCCCTTGAGTGTAAAAGTTCCAGGGTGAAAATTTCCTTTGTGGATTTAGTGGAAATCCTTCATAGTGGTGAAGGTGGGGACGTAGATCAGTGGCTCGAACCTCAAAACAAATTACTTGTGTTTGCGATTGGTTTCCTTTTTGCTTTCCATTGCTTTACATTCCTAACTTGTGATACTACTTGCTTGCTCTTCATTATTGCACTCATTTCATTTACTTGTATTTTTGGTGTTTACTCATTTCAATAAGAAGCAATTACGCGCCTCAACTCATAATCTATAGGAATCAAAGAGGAGAAGTTCTAGAGCCTTTCACAGGGAATTCGGCTTCAGTTTCTTGTTTTGAGTGACCGTTTGCATCATTTATACTTGTTTAAAAAGAGCATTAGATTAGCATTAACAACGATTCACCCCCCTCTAGCTGTTTTTCAGCCCCCACTTTTCCTTTTTTCGTTGCGTGCGATCGAAAAAAGGGGGAAAGCGTGTCCGACTTGATCTTCTGACTAGGGTTTGGATTGTGGTTTTGTAGTCAGAGAAAATTGTTCAGCATATCTCTTCGAATCTTGCGCATTTAATATCGTCCTTGTTCTATGTGGCCAGCTGTCAAATCAAGTTTCTGATCGGCGTGCACAAAAGAAAGGTAGTTGTCATTTATCTGATAGGGTTTGTTGGGATCTGTGCGATGGTTCAATTTGAATCTAGAACTGCCGCGATGCCTCGATTCGAACCCCAGACTATCATTGCGATGATGATTCGAACCCCAGACTATCATTGGGCGGCTTCTTCCAAAACCCTAGTTTTTTAAACACCCAAAATTTTCTTCTCCTTTTGCCCCCGAACTCGTGATCCAACTCTTCATTGCTCGATCGAGCCTGGATCAGATTTCTGAAATGGCAGGTCAAGGAATCATGGTTGCTGCTGACAAGAAGAGGTCGGCCCACAAAACGAGAATAACGATGGATTTTGACCCTAAATCTTCCATACTCTATAACCAGAAGGATGTTGATGAGTATATGGAGAGGCATCATGGTCCCTTACCTTCTGGTATCAAAGTAGAGTGGTGCCCCCGGAACAAACTGTAAGATTTATCCTCCTGATGATGGTGTGTATTTCCATCCACAGATTCTGATATTGGGTGTGCAATTGCTGCCGACTGACCTTATCCGACAGATGTTGATATTCTACAAAGTTGACCCTACTAAGTTGACATCTGGTGGGTGATCTGGGCTGTGAGGCTCTCTGTGCCCATTTTTCCGCTTCCTCGTACAGTTTAGAGGATTTCTCTTCCTTTTACACGATGAAAAAGCTTTCGGTGGGGACTCGCTCCTTTAGTCTGCGGGGAAGCTGGAGCAAATTAATTGTTAATCTCCCTGATAGCAACCACCCCATTATTCGGGTCTCCGGTCCTTGGGAGGTCACAGAAGAGGGTAATTGTGGGAGCGTTCCGACGGCATGATTCTAGGGCCCATTACCCAGCGTGTTGAATTATCCTCGAAAGACTTTATTGAACGGGTGAACATATTGTTTGATATTGATTACAACAGTTGCAATTGGAGTGGGTGTTGGATCCTCATAAGCCTGTCCTGCCCCCTACTGTTCCCAAAGATAAGTCCGCAATAGATGATGTAGCATCGCAGACTCTTGGCACTGCCATGGAAGAATCTGGTGAAGAGTTTCTGCTGGAAGAAGTTGAGGGTGAGTCTCAAGCAACTGCTGCTCTCTAGAAGGCAAAGAAGGCGAAGGGGAAATCGCCTGCTTGTACTAGCTCGCTGAAGAGGAAAGGATTCGAGCAACCTCCCAGATACTGAATGTTAAGGATGTAAGTATCAACTTTGTAACTTTTATTTTGTTATTACACTTCCCATTCATACCCGTGATTCACAAGTTGCCTCTAACGTTGCTTACCGATCCGGTAATAAGGCAATGAGCATGAAAATGCAGAAGCTTCGCAGTGGCTCGATTTTAGATAAGTCGGGCTCCAGAACTTGCAGCTCTGAGAAAGTCGACCGAGAAGCTGATTCCACATGTCGTCGAGCATCCAGAAGAGCCTTCGATTAGGGACCTTTCTGAGTACTGGGGTGGTGATGTGCCATCCGGGATCCAAATTCCTACTCAACATGTGGTCTTAGGAGAAGGCTCCAGTACATAACTGCTGGATGAGGGTTCATTCCCGGCTACGTATGACACAGAGTCATCCTTTAGACTTTGGAAAAGATTCAGCTCTGATGTTCCTCGGGACACGCAAGCCCTGAACTTCAATTTAGAGTTAATTGCCATAAGACATGGAGGCCGTCCTGAGCGTGGGGAATTTTCTCAACAGACTCGAGGAGTTTGAGAGAGCCCCTGAGGGAGCAGAGGCTTGAAATTGGAGAACTCCTTGCAAAGGCCTGTTGATTTATGGTACTTCTTTCTAGGAAGTGCATTATTTGTTAATGAATCCTTGGTTTCTGCAGAGCGTCACTCGTCCATGGAGTGGTGAGCAGGCAACGGACTGCTTTTAAAGCGAGGAGCAACATTATCACTAGATTGAGAGGGGAGGTCGCCAAGTTGACTGCCGAGAAGGAGGCTATGGGGAAGGACCTTGTCTAACTCAAAACTGTTCAAGAACAGCAAAGGGAGGAGTTGGGAAGAATTCGGGAGGAGCTGGCAGCTAAAGACCTCGATCTCAATTCGGCCATTAGAGAGAAGGATCAATCTCTCACGAAGCTGAAAGAGGTTGAGTCGTCCATCCGACATGCTCATGATGAAGTGATGAAGGCTCGTCAGCTGTCCGCTGATCTGTTATCTGAGGTAGAGGAGGTAAAAGCTGCTTCCTAGCGCGAGAAGGATCTGTTTCTTCACAGTCTAGAGACAGTGTGTGTTGACTAGATAGAAGATCAGAAGCAGCATCAAGAGGTTGTAAACTTGTTTAAGAAGCTGAAGTACCGTCAGGGTTACAATGAAGGAGAGCAAGGTAATGCGTCTAGGTACCCTTTGGAAGATGAAGTGCGGTCCACTTTGGAGGATGCTGAGGAGGCCTCCGATGGAGACCAACAAAAAGACTCTGGATGAGGATGCAGAGGTCGCGAAAGAAGAGGCAGCCTTGGATACTGAAGCGAAGGATCTGGATAGCACCTGGATGATTATATCTTCCCAGAATGCTTGATTTCTTTAGCTTCTAACCACACAAAACTAGTAAGTCAAGGGGATAATCCAAACAAAGAAACTCTCATTTATATACCATATGTCTCGTGCAGTTATAAGCTCTTCGGAATGTTTACCTGCAAATTTAGAAAGAGTTCTGAAGTGGGAGTGCGATCCATCAACAAATTGGAGTGTCAATTCTGAGTGGGGGTAGGACCCACAACAGAGTGACTATCCGACCTTCTGAGTGGGGAATCCCATCAGCGGAATTGGGCCTCTGTGTGAGGGGAACCCAGTAGCAGAGTTGGGTTTACAGTTGCTTCCAAGTGGGGGTTTGACCCATCAGCGGAGCTGTGAACTTGGTAAGGACCTGAAGTGAGGGGCGATCCATCGACAGATTAGATGCATCTACTCTGAGCGGGGGTAAGACTCACAATAGAGTGTCGATCAGGCTTGGATCTAGCAGAGAGAAACTATCAGGGGTTCGCCTGTGGGTTCAGATGAGGGAGCCCAAAGGTTAGTGTTTGTGTTCCGAGTGAGGGTGTGACCCATTAACGGAACATCAAACGGGGGCTTTGAGACGAGGATCACTGTAGTAGAGTAGGGACTCTGAGCAGGAGTAGGACCCACAATGGAGGGTTTCGACTCTTGTAAGATAGCCGGGAAGGGGGCTCGTAGGCGTTGCTTGATTGTTGTTCCTGAGCAAGGGTGGAACTCACAACAGAGCGTGCAAGCATTTGACTTCGAGTGGGAGAAATCCAAATCAGCAGAGCTGGGTTTGCAGTTGTCTCCGAGTGGGCTTAAAATCCATCAACGGAGAGGCAAACCTCGGTAGGAATCTTGGGTGGCGAAATCCTAGCAACAGAGTAGGCTGAAATGATTAGGAGCAAAATATAATTTTATTTGATAATAAAATGAAAAACATGAAAATCAAAGTTCAGGAGAGATCATGAATCGGGGTACTGCCCTGTTAGGGGAGATAGGATTGGATCACTCGATTGCTTTATATTAGGTGATCGCGTGTTGTAGTTGGGTAGGAGGCGATGCCCTCAGCTGTCTGGATCTAGAGGCTATTTCAGGTGTGAGGACATATTCCTTGAGGAAGCCCTGGCAGGTGAGCACCTTTATGTAACTTCAGAGGCTCCGACAATGGATGGTCTTATGCCCCTTATCATCGTGGTAGGAGCAATACTCTTCTGCTCCGAGATGTGAGGGATCGTACTAGATGGGGTCTCGGACGCCTGGCCCAGGGTTGATCTTTGATGGTGTTGAAGACTTCGTTGATGGGGAGCCTAAGCAGAGTGAATTGCTTTATCGGCTTTTTTGGCTCGGAGCATACTTAGTGAGAGGATCAGGAGCGCTTGTCTCTTGTAGGAAGGTTGCCCTCGGTTCCGATCTTGGGCGTGGACCAAGACTTCATATAGAGACTTTGACTTTCCTATATCATCACCATGCTTTGGGGAATGGTTAGAGGAAGTCTCCATTTCCTCCTCCAACTGGATATAGGACTGAGCTCGGAATAGAACCTCACTCATCCGAGTGATATTGTTCTTTAGGAGATGTTTGTACAGGGGGTGAGAGACTTGCAGCCCGCTTATGAATGTGAGTGCATGGACATCCTCACCGCAGTTGGGTACCTTGACCAGTTGGCTCTGGAAGTAGTCGATGTAAGATTTGAGGCTGTCGCACTGCCTCATATTGACGATAAGAAGATGGTGGTTGTTCCTTTTAGCTTCCTGGCGAGATACGTACTACTAGGTGAGGAATGCTTCGGACACCTCCTCGAAGTTGCGGAGAGAATCTGGAGGCATGGAGTAGAACCAATTTGAGGCCACACCTTTCAGATTGGAAGAGAAGGTGAGGCATTGCTGGAGTAGTCTATTATTTTGTCTCGAAAATACCTCATGTGTTGGACCGGGTCGCTTGCTCCGGAGTAGTAGTCGAAGTTAGAGTCGAGAACTTCATTGGAAACTCGTATTCTAGGACTTCTTTAAAAAGGGGGAATTAGAGACTTCAACAGCAGAAGGTGTTGATCGGCTGTTGAGCTGCGACTTAGCCTCCTTGATCCGTTTTTGGATAATTCGTCGAGGATCTTGACGTCGGGAATTCTCCTACTCTAGCTCGCTTTTCGACTCCATTGGTGTTTAGGAATTCTGGAGGGCAGCGATTTAAGCCTGGTGTCGTTGAGCTGCCTCAGCACCTCATGTTCACAGATGACATTATCGCGGTCGAGAGCCGCCTGCTTCCGACCAGGATCTGACTAGGCTTGTTGCTCATTCATGTCAGTGAACATCTAAAGTAGCTGGTCTTCGTTTTACGATTTGGGAGCTTAGATGTTGGCGGCTACCCCTAGAGGCAAGGAGGAACTAGTGTCTTCGGTAGTATGTGACCGATCAATGGCTGGCGGGGGGATCGTACCCCTAATGGTGCTGATGGCTTGCCCTTTGACGTGACACTATTGAGGGTGTCAGTTTGCTTTCCGGGGCCATGGGCACTGTGGAAGAGGCTTTTGAAGAAGGTTTTGGGTTAGATGGGAAGAAGATCTTGAGTGTGGACTCAACTCTCAATGAAAGCACCAGTTTGTGATGGTGATTTGTTACCACAAGTGATTGGATGGTCGATCGTCACCACAAGTGAGAAATGAAGTGGGGGTAGTACACATAAATAAAGTACAACGTAGAAAAAAGAGACATGATTTTATGTGAAAATCTTTAATCGGGAAAAATCACGGGGAGGAGGAAGAGCTTCACAATAATTTTCAGGTTACATGAGTTACATGAATCTAGCGAGTGTATCAAATTAGAGTCCGAACAAACTGAGGGTCAGAATTCAGAGTCTGAAAGTCTCTTTCTTCTTTGGAGGAGAAAGTTTATTTATATTTGACTGGGTTGTAGGCATGGAGGCAGGCGGTTACGGGCGAGAGATTCACAAAAGTCCCCCCAAAAAAAGAGATTCACCGTTTATTAATGCAATTAGCAGTAGATTTCTCACGTTTTCCTATCCCTTGGATAGTAGATTTCTCACGTTTTCCTATCCCTTGGCTCTGAAGACACTCTTAGTAGTTATCTGATACATAGGATACCAAAGTGGGTTCTTCACCGCGTTTATTCCATTAATTCACGATTGATTAAACCGTAGATTTCACTGTGTGTGAGAGTAATGAGACTTCCTTATTCCAAGTAATACTATTGATCTCCCCCAGATTTTTCACCTTAAGACTTCTTTGCTCTTAGTTTATATACTTTACTCTCAAATTTATTAGACATATAGCTCCTCGTGCTTCCAGAAGAAACAACACCTAGCAGCTTGCATATTGAACAAATTTGCAATATATAAGGATGTGTGATAAGATGGTAGCTGACAACACCCAGTCGACACTCGACAAGCACAAGTGATGAGGACATTGCTATTTTAGTTGTTTTTAGTAGTTGCCTTAGCTTTTTATTAGTTGTTTTATTTTAATAAAGACTAAGACTAGCATTGTATTGGGAAGACTATAATGACTTGAATTAAACTCTTTTTGTTGAAGCATGCTAATGTGCTTTCAAAATGAATCTCTTGCATGCTGATTTGTAAAAGTAGGTGAGAGATCACTTAGGTGCCGATTCCCGAATTAATCAATTTATCTTTATTTTCATTTTTAAAATTAGTTTTGCATCAAATTGATATCAAAGTTAAAATCCTATTCTTTTCTTCCTCCACAAAAAAAATCTCTCTCCACAAAAAATCCTTTGTTTATCAAAACCCTAGATCCTTTGAAAGGACGTTATTCTGAGACGCGAATTTGTGTTCTTCAATAAAGAGGACTCAGCTTTCATATTTATGAAAGGACGCAGATCCATAGATGCGGCCCTTGATTCTGTGAGGATGCAATGGAGACACGGTTTTAGGCTCCTCAAAAACTGACGCATGGATCTCAGCTAATTGATGGGGACGCAGCACAGGTTCAGTAGAGACGCGTCTCTGGACCCTTGATAAGCCGCAAACTCAGGCTGTATTGAGTTTACGATGAAGACACGACTCTCATCTCGCAATAATGACGCAGTTCCGGGCTCCTCGAGAATGACATAGGCCTTATCTGGTCGCTGAGGACGCAAGCTTCAGAACGCAGCTTTCAAGTTGATGCGGACTCAAGACGCAATCTCTGAATGGATCCAATTCGCTGAGGAGACGCGGCTCTGAATCACTCTCATAGATGCGATCGCGGCCCTTTCGAAAGGAATGAAAGGAACGCGGCTTTTCGGGTTCATGAAAGGACGCGGATCTCAGGACGCGATCTTTGAATCGGTGCCTGACGCAACCTCCTAAGCGTCACATGCAGCTCATCTTAAAGATCTTGTTAGATCTTTAAATGCCAAGTCGGCATTGACGATTGGGGACTCGTGTCCTTCGATGTTTCCCGAAGCAGCATCCACGCATCAGCTCTTTATTGGGCTTTGACGTTCGTGCAGGAATTAAGGCTGATGGCTCTGATTTTTACGCCATTAATTACAGGCCTTATGGCTCGCCTATAAATAGGCTTCGCCCCTTTAACAGTCCATTGCTTAGATCGTTTCCCTTAAGAGCAGGCGCTCTGAGGGTCTTCATCTTGACTTAATCTTCTTCCTTCAATGGGATGTGCCCCCATGGATAGCGAAAACTCAAAACTTTCATGCTTTTCTTTAATCTTTCCCGAAGATTATCGCTGTCAAGTGATTTCAAGATCAAAAAGCATCCTCTGAGTACCTTTTATATTCGCATCTTGATGCATAAAGTTCAACCTCTAGAGGGTTCTGCTGCGAGTAGGAATTACTTGTCACCATGAAATACTCAGCCCCACTGAGTTTCGGTTTTCCTGTCCCTTAAAGAGATTCACTCTCTTGACCTTCTCTTGAAGTCTGACTGGTGCGCCCATTATTTGGAAGTTGCGTCTTTTAGACTTCTTGATGAAGCGAGAGTTGATTGATTCTGAACTCTAACTCAAAATCTTATGAACGCAAGTGTGATGAACTCTGTACTTGGACTTTGAGACGCGAGCTTTGCATATAAAGCTCGCGTTTGCGGTTGTTGACTTAAAAGAATTTTAATTCTATTGAGGGCTTCAGACTTGGATGTAGCAACCCTTATTTCTCGAACAAGGATGTGGCAACTTTTGCGTCTGGTCCTCTTTGCGTCTCATATTTAGACGCGGGTCTAAAACTAGATCGCGTTCAGATCTGTTCGTATCTGAAGTCCACAACTTCAACCGCGTCTATTTCTGTCGTAACAGAATTTTGACTTCCTGCACTGGTCATCCCCGCGTCTGAAGTTTACAACTATAGCCGCGTCTGTTCTTCAGCCGTTCTGTTTCCGTCTTAACAAAATCTTAACCTTCTGGTTTTTATTTCCTGCAGGTAGCCTTAATCAGCCTTTTGCATATTTGCTGGGCCCTTGGGAGAATATATCGACTAGCGAACTTGTTCGATGGTCGAGCACCGGAGGAGAAATCAAGGCTCCTGTTTATCGGCGACGAGGATTTGCGCGACTGATGACATCCGTCAAGACCTCATTGGACATGATGCACCGGCAGTGCCCCCGGATTCGTCATGGTCACAGTGGGTATGGTGATGGGTATGGTCCTCTTGCAGGTCACGGGAAAGAGGACATCACCTGTAAGGTCTCGGATTCTCCCTTCACCAATCTTACCCCAGAAGTGACATCGACGAAAAACCCATACTCATTAGATGACTTTTTGGTGGTAGAGATGTTCATCAACGAAGGACTATGACCCACACCAGTTGATCGGGTGGAATCAGAAGGTTCTGCTGCATTTCGACCTCAAGAAACACTATTGTTCTTGGTCAACGATGGACTCCTTCGATGTTTACGTCATGCATCATGATGTAATCAGTATCCGATCGTCACAATAGTGCTTAACTCTTCTTTGACGCTCTTTCAAACATCTTTTATTTGGAGTGGTGAGAATGCTTCAAGGAGTGAGTGCAACCTTTTACTGAGAGAGAGGGACTTCTTTGTACTCCTTTATTATAACACTCAATCTATTGTATAAGAGAGCATCTTGTATCACTTTCATATGTCTGGATATAAATAAAAGCGACACTTTTTTCTTTGTCTTCTTCTATTGTCTTGAATTCCTTTCTTTTTTATTGAAAATTAGACGAATAGAAGTAAAGGATCTTTGACTCGCTAAAAATATGATAATCTTAACGAGTCAAAGTTTGGAGAAAAATCCTGTTTCAGGAATTCAAGAATGCTGTTAGAGGTGTGATATTAACTTGACAGGAGTAAGATAATTCTTGTGGACCTGCCAATCTATAAATGAGAATGACAAGTGAAACTTGCACCCCCATAGAGGATTACAAATGAGTTTTCATCAGAGGTTTGGTAGGAGTCAATGGAAACACTGTTAGAGATGTAATGTTAACCCAACAATGATTCAAAGTGGACTTGTTATTCTGTTAACAAGAATAACTAGTAAGACTAGACTCGCGGAGAATCTTTACCGTCAGAGGTGTAATATTAACTTAACGGGTTGAATTAAATCTTATCAGAAGTGTGATGTTAACTTGATAAGGGTGTGAGTCAGAGGTGTGATATTAACTTAACCCAAGAGTGTTTCAGCTTTGTTTGGGAAAACTGAAAGTGTCACTGTCATAGGTGTAATGTTTAACTTGACAATGAGGATAATGCTAGAGGTGTAATTTTGAACTTGGCATCAGTCATCTCGACTTCGACAAGGAAGTCCGAAGGAAAGTCATTGAACTTAGCAATGAACTGGACGCTAGAGGTGTGATGTTAAACTTAGCATCGCTCATCTCAGCTTCGGTATGGAAGTCTGAGGGGAAGTGACTGTCAGAGGTTTAATATTGAACTTGGCAGCAACTTAATCACTGTTAGGAGTGTAATGTTAAACTTAACAGTAATTTGTCAGAGGTGTGGTATTAACTTGACAGAAATTGGCTCGTGATAGGAGCAATTTGAAGACCTGTCATTCTACTAATGAGAATTGACAAGTAGAATTTAAAATGTCCGAGGTGTAATTTTAACTTGACAGTAATTGATTTGCG
The DNA here is from genome assembly GCA_038442645.1 of Agave tequilana. Taxonomy (NCBI): domain Eukaryota; kingdom Viridiplantae; phylum Streptophyta; class Magnoliopsida; order Asparagales; family Asparagaceae; genus Agave; species Agave tequilana. The sequence goes on along the minus strand of JAVJIF010009356.1, from coordinate 19,503 downwards.
ATATAAGCAATTTTGAAGACTTATCATTCTATTGATGAGAATTGACAAGTAAAGTTTGAAATGTCAGAGGTGTAGTATTAACTTGACAAATTGAAGGCTTGCTACTCCATATAGAGTTGAGACAAGTAAGGTTTGTACTTACTAGGGAGTATTGAGATTTTTCATTGCCAGAGGTATAATGTTAACGTAGTAATGACTGTATTTTGTAGACCTACCATTTTGTGTATGAGAATTGGTAAGGAATTGTAACGCCCCGATCCCGTAGGTACGGGGACGTTATGGCGACGTGCATACGCAGGGCGGAAAACCCTCACGTACGTACGCTAAGCCTCAGTACGGAAAATCACCTCCATATTTATAAGAGTTCCAGCAGGAAATAAGTACAAGAATACCTGCAGAAAGAGATTAGTGATCATAACAGATAGGAAAAACAGTGATAAATAAGATAACGGAAACAAATCACAAAGATACCTATGGATGGTCTCGATGATGAGTCTCCTATGTGATTCCAATGGACTACCTGACAATACGATAAATCGGATCTCCAACCTGGGCACGCAAACCCAGGGTCGTCAGAAAGCGACCTAGTGAGTGGTAAAATGAAGGAGGTGGTAATAGATACAATAATAATACAAACACGATAATAATATATAATACATGATGTTGTACTAGTGATACCATATAATAAGTATATAATAAGCAGTAGAAATATATAAACATGTAAGCAGTAAAATATATAAGTAGGTCATCTTTTAATACAATCACTACTTAGCCGGTTATCATCAGGTCAGGTCTATGGTCGTATCCAGTTTATATCATAAATAATGTTGTCTAGTGGTGACGTAATAGAAATGAACATGCTAGTGGTGACGTGATAGAAGTGAACATGCAGGTGGGCATAAGCAATATGAATATGCAGGTGGGCATATGCAATATAACCATAATACTGTGTTGTACATATACAGCAATGATATCTACACGGAATACAGGAGACAGAATATATGCAATGCAGATTATACATGTACATGAGTAGGATGCCATCACAGAATGTATAGCATGAAACAGGTAAGGTAACAACATATACAGGTAACATGATAACGGCAAAATGATCAGGTACAGGAACATGTACAACTAAACAATAGAATACATGTATCAGGCAAGTCATGTTATTTATACAATAGTAGCAATCAGTACCACCTGGTATTATAATCAATCTCTTCCAGTGTCCCATACCACTGGCAGTTCATACTGGAGCCCGCACTCCAGTCGAACCCATCCGGACATGGCCTACGTGTACCATTATCCAAATGAGAGAGTGATCAAATAATAAGTGTTCCCGACGTCACTATTGTGTATACTGTTTTATTATGTTAATTGGAAACCCATGGTCGAGGAGCTCTTATCGGGTAGGTGTATCCTGTGCATAACCAGGATCACGGCCTTAAACAAACCCCTGGCTGTTGAGACCAGGGCCCCCCGCTAAGAGGGGAGCATGAATCAAGTAACGAGAGCTCATGGAGCAATTGTAGGTAGCACTACCGTCCCCTGCAGTGGGAGAACAATATGGATCTAGTACATCACCCGATAAGATCTAATCAACCGTCAAGTCTCCCCCATACCCAAGTTAGCTTTATGATCTGATATGTCAAGTATACACTGTAACAAGAACACATACAGTACATGATACGGGTAACATGATAACTGGACAAGAGCTCTGTTGATAGCATAGAACAATATAACGGAAACGGGAACAATATCACAATCGATGTGGGATTTCACATATCGCATATCAACAGCTTTCATGTCCAGTAACGGGAATATCCATATCAGTAACAGGAAACAATCATATAACATGAATACAGGGATAACATGGAATAATAATACATGCAATACGAACAGGGATCCATATGACAAGAATAGAGAAATCACGCATGCATGTGTAACAGTGATATGCCGAGAATCCATGTAACGATGATCACAGTATCTGAAATGACGGTGTTCTGTGAAGTGGTACACATGAGTACGAACTACTGTGTGACGTGTGAACTACTGGTGTGACGTGTCATAATATCTGTGCAACGGTGTTACATGTACATGTTATAACAGTGTCCCGTGTGACAGGATATGTAAGTCACGGTGAATATGCAGGAGATAACAGTGTCCCATCTAACAAGTCTCGATGTAACAGATAGACATGAAGATGCAATACCCTGTATGTAAACAATCGTGCCCAGTGTAATATGGCTATCTCATCTTCTCGAGTGTCAAATACTTCTATACTAACGATCACTATCTTATGACGACGGTAGGTACCATCAAAGTATTAAACTAATGATCTGTTTTAATTATCAAGTTTTACTTACGTCAGAAAACTCGTTAACTAACCAATCATCCAGATATGCCTATACATGGTATCATAACTCAGGTAATCTCTATCTCTATGTTGTAATTACAGGGATGTTATTAATTTTAAAGATTTACCGATAATTAAGCAATCATCACTTTTACTAAACATGGTAAAAATATAATTTATAAAAGGAAAACACTCACAAATTAGCCATAGACAGGTAGCTCTCTTTCCTACGATCGCAACGGATCCAGAATCGTCGAAATCGGAGTCCGGATGCTCCAGATATCGCCCGAATACTAAATCATAACAAAAAGGGTTAAATATGTAAATAATAATAATTCAAATGCAATTAATAAAATGACTCGGGGTTCTTCTGCAAATTACCTTTATTGGGTTTGGCTACGGGTTTGGGCTCATAACGGGTCGGGTCCAGATCCACAACCCATACCCGCAACTTAATTAAATGGGTTAAAGGGTTTTGGGCTAATGGGTTTACCCAACCCAAAAGGGGGTTAGTGGGTTCGGGTTTACACCCGAACCAAGTCCACTCAAAGTAACAGCAGCTGCAGCTATAGCTGCTGCTGCACTCAAAAGCCAGCCGGCCAGCCCAGCTGGCCGGCGGCGAGGGTTGCCTGCCGGCGGCGGTCCCGGCCGCCGGCGACGGTTCAGGCCGTGGGGCCAACGAGAGAGAGGGTGAGAGAGAGAGAGAGAGAAGGTTGCCAGGGGAAGAAAAAGAAAAGAAAAGAAAGAGGAAGAAGAAGAAGAAGAAGAAGAAAGAGGAAGAAGAGGAAGAAGGGCGGGGTGGCGCGGGCCGGGCTGGAGCGCGGCCGCGGCCGGCCACCGGCCGCGTGGCCGGAGGCGGGGTGGAGCCCGGTGGCGCGCCGGCCACCGGGGCGCGTCGGCGGCAAGGCCGGCGGCGGTCTGCCGCCTACAGGGAGTGAGAGAGTGTGGAAGAAAGGGAGATTAGAGAGAGTTTTAGAGAGAGAAATTGGAGAGGGAGGGAGAAATTGAGAGAGAGAGAGGGAGGGTTTTAGATAATTAGAGAGAGTTAGGGGAGAGGAGAGGATTTAAAGAGGGGGAAGGCAGTGGGTGAGGAATCGTGTAGAAGAAGGAAGAAGGGGAAAGAAAAGAATAGAAAAGAAAAGGATTAAAGAATTAAAATAATATTCTTTAAGTCGGCCCAAAATTTGACTAGTCCCGAACGGTGTCCAAAAATTATAAAAAATAAAGAATATTATCCTGAGACGTAATATGAAAATGGTCTGAAGAAATTCAATCCGATTTGTAAATTAAAAATCCCGGAGCATCTCGCCGATACCCGGCGACACCGGTTTGGCCGGATTTTCGATAAATTCAGAAAAATCCCCAAAAATACCCTAACGTAGATAATACAATTCTAAGACACATGTTGAAAGCGAATTCTCAAAAGACAATTTCGTTTGTGAAATAAAAATCGTAGATCCAGTTATCGGTATCGATCGATACCGACTACGGAGATTTTCCAAAATAATTCAGAAAAATTTCAGAAAATCCTGAAAAATCTAAACTATTAGAAAATGATTTGTGAAACTGAAATCAGCTCCATCGGACTACCACGGAGGTCAAAGCAATATTATACGTCGTATCGCGTACTGATACTGTGATACGTATATCAGGGATCAGGGGGTTACATTTCTCCCCACCTTACAAAAAATTTCGTCCTCGAAATTTCAAATCAGGTGTGAGAACAATATTTCCAGCCCCAAAGTCTAAATGTTACGGGTGCACGACACTTCCGCTGCGCACTCTGCTATCTATAAGGAACTCGGGATGGAGAAGTATGGTAGTGAACTAACACTAACGGATTGGAAGCAATAGGATGCAAAGGAAGTGAGAAGGAAATCGGATATTCTGGTGGACAACTATAAGTAAGGAATACAAAAGAGTCAAGGAATGAATTGTCACTGATAGTGTATTCTTGTACTCGTCGCTGGAATCCCCAAATTCAGATACAGATAAGCTTGAATCTGAATCTGATTGTACTGTTGGTACGAGCCCAAGCATCGACACAGGTGGTTACCCACACCAGGTGTGAACCTAGGCTCTGATACCACTATGTAACGCCCCGATCCCGTAGGTACGAGGACGTTATGGCGACGTACATACGCAGGGCGGAAAACCCTCACGTACGTACGCTAAGCCTCAGTACGAGAAATCACCTCCATATTTATAAGAGTTCCAGCAGGAAATAAGTACAAGAATACCTGCAGAAAGAGGTTAGTGATCATAACAGATAGGAAAAACAGAGATAAATAAGATAACGGAAATAAATCACAAAAATACCTATAGATGGTCTCGATGATGAGTCTCCTATGTGATTCCAATGGACTACCTGACAATACGATAACTCGAATCTCCAACCTGGCACGCAAACCCAGGGTCGTCAGAAAATGACCTAGTGAGTGGTAAAATGAAGGAGGTGGTAATAGATACAATAATAATACAAGCACGATAATAATATATAATACATGATGTTGTACTAGTGATACCATATAATAAGTATATAATAAGCAGTAGAAATATATAAACATGTAAGCAGTAAAAATATATAAGTAGGTCATCTTTTAATACAATCACTACTTAGCCGGTTATCATCAGGTCAGGTCTATGGTCGTATCCAGTTTATATCATAAGTAATGTTGTCTAGTGGTGACGTAATAGAAATGAACATACTAGTGGTGACGTGATAGAAGTGAACATGCAGGTGGGCATAAGCAATATGAATATGCAGGTGGGCATATGCAATATAACCACAATACTGTGTTGTGCATATACAGTAATGATGTCTGCACGGAATACAGGAGACAGAATATATGCAATGCAGATATACATGTACATGAGTAGGATGCCACCACAGAATGTATAGCATGAAACAGGTAAGGTAACAACATATACAGGTAACATGATAACGGCGAAATGATCAGGTACAGGAACATGTACAACTAAACAATAGAATACATGTATCAGGCAAGTCATGTTATTTATACAATAGTAGCAATCAGTACCACCTGGTATTATAATCAATCTCTTCCAGTGTCCCATACCACTGGCAGTTCATACTGGAGCCCGCACTCTAGTCGAACCCATCCGGACATGGCCTACGGGTACCATTATCCAAACAAGAGTGACCAAATAACAAGTGTTCCCGACGTCACTATTGTGTATACTGTTTTATTATGTTAATTGGAAACCTATGGTCGAGGAGCTCTTATCGGGTAGGTGTATCCCGTGCATACCCGGGATCACGGCCTTAAACAAACCCTAGCTGCTGAGACCAGGGCCCTCCTCTAAGAGGGGAGCAAGAATCAAGTAACAGGAGCTCATGGAGCAATTGGTAGGTAGCACTACCGTCCCCTGCAGTGGGAGAACAATATGGATCCAGTACATCACCCGATAAGATCTAATCAACCGTCAAGTCTCCCCCATACCCAAGTTAGCTTTATGATCTGATATGTCAAGTATACACTGTAATAAGAACACATACAGTACATGATACGGGTAACATGATAACTGGACCAGAGCTCTGTTGATAGCATAGAACAATATAACGGGAAACGGAAACAATATAACGGGAACAATATCACAATCGATGTGGGATTCCACATATCGCATATCAACAGCTCTCATGTTCAGTAACGGGAATATCCATATCAGTAACAGGAAACAATCATATAACATGAATACAGGGATAACATGGAACAATAATACATGCAATACAAACAGGGATCCATATGACAAGAATAGAGAAATCACGCATGCATGTGTAACAGTGATAGGCCGAGAATTCATGTAACGATGATCACAGTATCTGAAATGACGGTGTTCTGCGAAGTGGTGCACATGAGTACGAACTACTGGTGTGACGTGTGAACTACTGGTGTGACGTGTCATAATATCTGTGCAACGGTGTTACATGTACATGTGATAACAGTGTCCCGTGTGACAGGATATGTAAGTCACGGTGAATATGCAGGAGATAACAGTATCCCATCTAACAAGTCTCGATGTAACAGATAGACATGAAGATGCAATACCCTGTATGTAAACAATCGTGCCCAGTGTAATACGGCTATCTCATCTTCTCGAGTGTCAAATACTTCTATACTAACGATCACTATCTTATGACGACGGTAGGTACCATCAAAGTATTAAACTAATGATCTATTTTAATTATCATGTTTTACTTACGTCAGAAATCTCGTTAACTAACCAATCATCCAGATATGCCTATACATGGTATCATAACTCAGGTAATCTCTATCTCTATGTTGTAATTACAGGGATGTTATTAATTTTAATGATTTACCGATAATTAAGCAATCATCACTTTTACTAAACATGGTAAAAATATAATTTATAAAAGGAAAACACTCACAAATTAGCCATAGGCAGGTAGCTCTCTTTACCACGATCGTAACGGATCCAGAATCGTCGAAATCGGAGTCCGGATGCTCCAGATATCGCCCGAATACTAAATCATAACAAAAAGGGTTAAATATGTAAATAATAATAATTCAAATGCAATTAATAAAATGACTCGGGGTTTTTCTGCAAAATTACCTTTATTGGGTTTGGCTACGGGTTTGGGCTCATAACGGGTCGGGTCCAGATCCACAACCTATACCCGCAACTTAATTAAATGGGTAAAGGGTTTTGGGCTAATGGGTTTACCCAACCCAAAAGGGGGTTAGTGGGTTCGGGTTTACACCCGAACCCAGTCCACTCAAAGTAACAGCAGCAGCAGCTATAGCTACTGCTGCACTCAAGAGCCACCGCCGGCGACGGTTCAGGCCGAGGGGCCAACGAGAGAGAGGGTGAGTGAGAGAGAGAGAGAGGGTTGCCAGGGGAAGAAAAAGAAAAGAAAAGAAAGGGGAAGAAGAAGAAGAAGAAAGAGGAAGAAGAGGAAGAAGGTCGGGGTGGCGCCGGCCGGGCTGGGGCGCGGCCGCGGCCGGCCACCGGCCGCGTGGCCGGAGGCGGGGGTGGAGCCCGGTGACGCGCCGGCCACCGGGGCGCGTCGGCGGCAAGGCCGGCGGCGGTCTGCCGCCTACAGGGAGAGAGAGAGAGAGTGTGGAAGAAAAGGAGATTAGAGAGAGTTTTAGAGAGAGAGAAATTGGAGAGAGAGGGAGAAATTGAGAGAGAGAGAGGGTTTTAGATAATTAGAGAGAGAGTTAGGGAGAGAGAGAGGATTTAAAGAGGGGGAAGGCGGTGGGGTAAGGCGGTGGGTGAGGAATCGTGTAGAAGAAGGAAGAAGGGGAAAGAAAAGAATAGAAAAGAAAAGGATTAAAGAATTAAAATAATATTCTTTAAGTCGGCCCAAAATTTAACTAGTCCCGAACGGTGTCCAAAAATTATAGAAAATAAAGAATATTATCCTGAGACGTAATATGAAAACGGTCTGAAGAAATTCAATCCAGTTTGCAAATTAAAAATCTCGGAGCGTCTCGCCGATACCGGGCGACACCGGTTTGACCGGATTTTCGATAAATTCAGAAAAATCCCCAAAAATACCCTAACATAGATAATACAATTCTAAGACACATATTGAAAGCGGATTCTCAAAAGACAATTTCTTTTGTGAAATAAAAATCGTAGAGCCGGTTATCGGTATTGGTCGATACCGACTACGGAGATTTTTCAAAATAATCCAGAAAAATTTCAGAAAATCTTTAAAAATCTAAGCTATTAGAAAATGATTTGTGAAACTGAAATCAGCTCCATCGGACTACCACGGAGGTCAAAGCAATATTATACGTCGTATCGCGTACTGATACTGTGATACGTATATCAGGGATCATGGGGTTACAGGAATTTTAGAAATTTGCCGTTAGAGGTGTACTATTAACATAGCGGCGAGGATTTTTAAAGAGTTTTGTTGTCAGGAGTTTTAATATTACCTTGACAGGGTCCATTGGGGATTGGAAAAATCTGGCTTATCAGAGGTTTAATGTTAACTTGACAGAATCCTGTCCATTTCATTAGGGAGATGAACACCGGTGTTTTTATGGTCTTACCATTCTATGGGTGAGAATTGGTAAGTGACTTTGGAGGAGAGAGTGGGACCAAGTCCACTTAGGATTTTTAGCAAACCCTCAGCTATCAACGGATTTGGTGTGCCTTTACCAACTACCGTTTGAGTTGGGCTAGCCATGCTATTCCCCTCAGCATGATGAGTTGTCGAAGACTTATGTTGGGCTTAGAAGCCAACATTTTCCTCTGTCCTTAGCCGTCGGAGGTGTCGGATGTTAATTAGAAGAGCAATACTAAAACTTAAGTTTCGCCTTTTGTTTCTTTCTCAATATTTACGTCATAGATCATGATGCAGTCAGTGCTCGATTAGCTTGACACTGATCTATTGTGATGAGATCTAGTAAAGGAAAGAAGCTTTTCTTGGATCTGGAGTTTTGATCAGAGGTGTAATATTAACTTGATCGGAGGAAAAGTACTATCAAGGATAGTATTTCTTCAAGAATCTGCCGTTGATTGGCATCATGAGTGTATCATCGTTTGAAGTTATGAGGCGATATGCTCCATTTGAGTAGACTGACTCTACTACAAATAGTCCTTCCCATTTGGGATAGAATTTTCCTTTTGTCTTATGTGTCATTACTATAGGTCTTCTGACAGTTAAGACAAGGTCACCTTTCTTGAAAGTTCGCTCCTTAACTTTCTTGTTGAAGGCTCTGGTAATCCGAGCTTGATAGAGCTCGATTTGCTGTTGGGCCTACAGACGTTTATCGTTTAAGACCTCTAGTTCTTAGAGTCACAGTCGATGCTTCTCTTCATTTGTCATCTCTGTTATCAAGGCGACACGTAGAGATGGAATTTAGGTTTCTAGTGGAAGCACGGCTTCACACCCATATACCAAAGAAAATGGTATAGCTTTTGTTGGGGTTCGAATTGTCGTGCGATAGGCTCATAAGCATTCACCTAATTTGTCGTCCCAGTCACGCTGACTTTTTGAGACGAATTTCTTGAGAAGCTTGCCAATGGTCTTGTTGAAAGCTTCTGCAAGGCCATTAGCGGCGGGGTAGTAGGCCGCTGAGGACACACTCTGGATTCTGAACTTAGTGCAGAACCTCTGAAAAGCCTGACTGATAAACTTGGGTCCATTGTCATGGACAATTCGCTGGGGTACACCAAATGGTAGATGATGTGATGTTTAACGAATTTGATTACATCAGATGACTTTACCTCCCTTAAAGGAATGGCTTCAGCCCATTTAGAGAAGTAATCGGTTATGACTAAGATGAACCGATATCCTTTTGATGATGGTGGGCTTATAGGGCCAACTATGTCCATGCCACACATCTCAAATGGCCAGGTAGAAGTTGTAGAGTGGAGGTATCCTGGTGCTTGATGGATGAAATCGCCATGAACTTGGCAGGCGTGACATCGTTTGGCATAAGTGATGGCGTCAAGGATCATCTTAGGCCAATAATATCCCAATCTTCGGAGTCGATTCCTAAGTTTTGGATCAAGTTGATGGGCTCCACACATGCCGTCATGCGCTTCTTTCAATACCTCATGTGCCTTTTTTGTGATAGACAGCGAAGCAAGATCCCGTCCTGCGACCGACGATACAGTGTTCGCGTGATCGCATTATAGTAGAATTTGGGGGCTTTCCTTCTAATGGCAGCCGCTTCTTTGGTATCCTCAGGCAGGATGTTGTACAAGACATAATCAATGTAAGGAAATCGCCAGTCTCTAGGATCTGGACCGGTTGACAACTCAAGAGCTTCTTTAACTTGACAGTCTCCTGTCGGCTTCTGGTAATCCTCAAAAGCGATTCTTGGGCAATACAAGTCGTGGCTGTGGACAAGTATTTTCTCTACTATTCCAGCTGGAAGGGCTTAAAGAGGCAACGAGAGACGCCAGTGCATCTGCATGCACATTTTGCTGGCGGGGTACATGGTCAATGTAAAAGTTTATGAACCTCTCGGCCATGTGGACAGTTGCGTTGTAATAGGGTACTAGATCTTCATGTCTGACTTCGTACTCCTTACGAACTTGGTTGACGATAAGTTTAGAGTCGCCATATGCCTCGAGATTTTTAACGCCAATCTCATTGGTGATTTGCATTCTAATCAAAAGGGCATTGTACTCCGCTACATTATTGGAGCAGGGCTCGATTAATGAGAAGGCTCGAGGAATCACATAGTTCTGTGGGGAGACGAGTACTACCCCCACTCCTGCTATGACATGTCATTTCGGACCTATTTTCGATGCACCGTCAAAGAAAAGTTGCTACACTTGTCTTTCAAAAGATGTCTGGGTTAGACAAACTTTAGCGCCCTCGTCTGGGAGATCCTCGTAAAGTTCGGTTGCCCTCAGATCTGGATGCTCAGCCAGGAAATCCGCCACTGCTTGTCCCTTCATGGCTTTTTGTGGTAAAAAGCGCATTTCATATTGGGATAGCAGTATGGCCCATTTTGCCAATCGGCCGTTTAATGACGATGGTTTTGTTATGAGTAACCTCAAAGGGTTAACCCTTGATATGACGTTTATAGTTTGGCCTACCAAGTAGTGTCGCATTTTCTGGACAGCGAATACCAATGCCAAACGTTCCTTCTCAATCGGGTTGTATCGATGTTCGTCCCCGATCATAGTCTACTTAGATAATAGATTGCTTGCTCGTGTCCTTGATCATTATTCTGGGCTAGTAAAGCTCCTAGAGAATGATCCATCGCTCGGACTTATATCAGGAAAGGTTTTTCGAACATCAGAGCTGTAAGGACTGGTGGTTGCGTGAGGTACCATTTGATCTCCTCGAACGCTTGTTGGCAAGCATCGTCCCAAACGAACGAGATACCCTTTTTTATTAATTTGGTAAAGGGTTGGCATCTTCCGAAGATATTTGAGATGAACCTTCGGATGTATGCCAATCGTCCTTGCAATCCCCTAAGTTCTCTGAGATTCCGCGGAGGTTGCATCTCCTGGATAGCGCGAACTTTTTCCGGGTCCAAATGAATTCCTGTGGAAGTTACCACAAACTCTAGGAATTTGTCGCTGGCCACCCCCAGGAAGGATTTGGTGGGGTTCATCTTCAATTGATGTGCCTGCATGATGTCGAAGATTGTCTTCAAATCGGTTATGTGATCACCTTTGGCGCGGCTTTTCACTGCAATGTCGTTAACATAGCATTCCACTATTTTAAGCATGTGCTCGTGAAAATGGCATTCATAGCTCTCTGATATGTAGCCCCCGCATTCTTCAGTCCGAAGGGCATGACCGTGTAGCAGTATACCCCCAGTGGTGTCCTGAAAGAAGTATGTTTTTTCATCATCAGGATACATTTTGATTTGGTTATACCCTGAGAATCCATCCATGAAGGACATTCACTCAAATCCACACGTATTGTCAATCATGACATCCGTGATTGAGAGGGAATTCGTCTTTGGGACAGGTCTCATTTAGATCACGAAAATCAATGCAAATTCGGATCTTTTCGTTCTTTTTGACAACGGGGACGATATTGGCTACCCAATCAGGATGTTGTTCTTCTATAATGAAGCCAGATTCTATAAATTTTTTGACCTCTAACTGAATTGCCTCAATTATTTCTGGACAAAATCGTCGCTGCTGTTGTTTGACTGGCTTTACGTCTGAATTAATGTTGAGGCGATGCATAGCCACCCAGGGATCAAGTCCAGGCATGTCCTCGTAATCCAAGCGAAAACATCTTTATACTCTTGCACAAGAGATATTAAATCTTCTTTCTCGAAGGGTGATAGGCTTTCGCTTATAAAGATGGGCTTAAGATTAGCCTCATCTCCCAGATTAACCTGGGTAACTTTATCCTCCGTGGGCGACTCGCGCTTTCAAAGCGAGTATCCCAAAGAGTATTTAAGTGCTTGATCCAAGAATCTGTATCAGAGTGGATCATCTCTTCATCTCTGTCTTCCAGATGGCTTGTTGAAACTATATTTACTGAAAGTTCTCTGAAGATGTTGCCGATACTAACATCTGACTCTCAGATGACGTGCCCGATGAGTAATTATGGCATAATGACTCTTCAGACTCAGAAGCTGATGGGATCGGAGTTGACATATAGCCCAACCCCCTGCGAGTTTGATGATAATAATCAGGGGTTTTCCCTTTCGGGACGAAAGATCGGAGTAGTGTTCTCCTTTCTTTGCCGAAGTTCAACCCACTGTTTGTCAGATCATACCCCATGCTTTCCATCATTCTGAGTACATTTGGCTCATAATGAGCGAACTGAGGGGGTTCCTTCTCGCTTTCTGATTCTTCACAAGACATTGGCTCAGATTTGATTTGTCTGAAAAGAATTAATTTTTGGCCTTTCCATCTTGCTGGAACCATGAATATTGATTCTTGCGCATCACCGACATCTTGGTATGTTTCGAAGGATGACTTCACTGGTACATGCAATGATGTCAAAGCATCCATTGCCGACCAGGGTCATCATCCACTTCAGTACTAGTGTCTGACGGCACTGAATCAGAAGCGAACACAGAAAAATAAGCCGAATCTAACTCTTCATTAATATACCATCCGCCTACATCATTGGCGGTGTTATCAACATCGAGCTTATTAATGCTCGTTACAAGTGGATCTAGTTCCCACATGCACTCTTCTTTTTCTGGCTCGGTGTCAGCTTCATTACCAGAGTCTGGCTCCTCTGGTTGTGGGTTCTCGTTTGTTTCCACAGAGTCCTGGTACATGAGAGAGTCTATGAAATAGTTCTCGACTCCCTTGAACGGATGCCTTTCGACAATCAACGTTCGTACCTTTCCGCTCTCGTCGATGTATTTCATAACTTGGAGGAGAGTGGAAGGAACGATGGAATTACGATGAATCATGGTCGTCCAAGCAGCAAATTGTATGAGGTGTCGGCATCGATCACGTAGCACGTTACTTCCGACTTTAAGTCCCCATTTTGACATTTGAGCTTGATCTTCCCCATTGGGCGGGTACCATCTGGGTGGCGCTCAATCGGTGGGTAGGAATCCCTAAATATTGCATGACCCGGCGAGGCATAATGCTCAACGCGGACCCTGAATCTACCTGAACGCGACTTACTTCAGATGATTCAATGCACCCTGTGAAGTATAGGGGTCGATCATGTTTCCCCTTAACCTGCATATCATTTGCCGTGAAGGTGATGCAGGGAGCATTTTGGGAGGCATGAAGGCAACCTCTACATCTTCCTCCCGTGGTCCAGATGGTACCTGGATCATGAAAACCTCGGCATTAGCTAGAGCCTCTCTTAAAGCTTCTCTGGTTAACTTTGATAGCCTCTGGAGCTCATAAAGAGTGATTTGAGTCAGGATATTGGCCAGTTGAGTCAGGACGTCAAAGCGGTAAGGTATTGTGGATCCTTCTGCGTTATCTTTTGAGAGAGCTTTAGAAAACCGAAGCTCTTTCTGCCTCTCCACGGGTTGTTTCGTAGAGGACTTGGCTGACTCTGTAGCGGGTTTGGGGGGAGTGCTACCATTTCGTCACACTTTTTCAAATATGACTGGCCCGAACGAGTTTTCGCCACAAGTTGATTGTGTTCCGCGGCGAGAACTATTGTTTCCTCTTCTGAATCAGTTAGTAAGGGAACATCGATTTCCGCTTCTCGGGAAGAAACGCACACCACATTGCAGGACGAAGCCTTCGCCTTGCCTTTGGACCTTCTGCTGGTAACAGTGGTCCATTGCTGGCCATCTACAAGATCGGGATGAACACACATAACTTCCCCCTGAGGTGTGGGGACAGATACAAGACCCTTCTCTTGCTGATGGCGATGGTCTATATTGATCATTCTTAGTTCCTCTTTTGGGATGGGGACTACTTCAGAGGGTGTAGGAGGTTGTCTTCCAAACTGAAGAATGACGTCATATTGGCCGTCACTTTCTTCTGCTCTGGATGGAGTTTCAATACCTCCGCATCACTTAGAGCCTGAAGGAGGTCTTTGAAGACATAATAGCTCTTGGTGGGGTGTCCCAGCATCCTATGATACAAGAGTAGTTAGAATTATCGGTTTTACCAACTTCTTCAGGACGTCTAGCTTCAGGAAGTTTCAATCCGTTGCTCTTGTTAAGTAATTTGAACAGTGAGTCAACATGTTCGTCCTTGAAGGAATACTACTTACTGGCACGCGGCTGACTTGAAGAGCCACTTCCCTTGACCGGTTAAGGTTTGACAGGGGATTTGGTTTCTGTCACCAAGTTATCCTTCCTTTTTGTTTGAAGGGATGTGTCTTGCGTACGCCTTGTCGACCTTTCGGGTCTGGGCTTGTTTTCTTCTGCCCTAACCCTGGCGATAATTGCTTCAGCCTGTTCACCTTGCTGGACTAATTGTTTTCAGGTGCGGCTTTCAGCAACTCCTATTTTAGCGAGGAGCGAAGTTTGTACATTGTGGCGGCATGTTTCCACCAGGGTGACTTGGGTCATACCGCTAGGACATCGGAGTGTTATATTCTGAAATCTTTCTACAAATGATTTGACAGACTCTCCCTTTCGCTGCTTTGTAGCCAAAAGAGTAGGCATTGTGACCTCTGAGTCGTCTTCAAAGAAGCGTGTCAGGAAGAGCTTCTCCAAATCACCCCAATTTTTAATGGAACCTTCTGGGAGTTTCATGAACCATTCGAAGGCGAGCCCTTTTAGGGTGCCGATGAACAAATGTGCCAAGATGGCATCGTTATCTACCACGTTCCCTGTCTGAGACTTAAAGTAATAGATATGTTGATTCGGTGACCCTTTGCCGTCGAATGCTTGGAGGGTCGGAGCTTTGAACTTGGGAGGGTATGGAACAAGGTCCCACTTGGTCGGATATGGCCGGACCACTCCTACTTCTTGGAGTCCTTTCCGATTAGTAAGAGCCTTAAGACGTTGTTCTAATTGATTCATTCTTTTAGAATGAACCCCTCCATGGTCCTGGTTGTCTTTCCCCTTAGATGAGGATTTAGATGAGCCAGAAGTAGATTGCTCTTTCTCCTCGATATCTACAGAAGATGAGCTTTCTCCCTTTTTCTGTTTGCCTTTAGACGTTTTAGAGGAGGCTTTGTCAGTTGACTTCCTCTTATTTTCATGCAATTGTGCCAGCATCTGCTTGAGGGTATCGCTCTTGTTGAGCACAAATCATCTCGAATTGTTCCTTCTGGACCTGGGCTTGTTGCTCCAAGCGCCTGGCCGTCTCCTCAGGAGTATTTGTCATGTATATAAAGGCTTCCTTCTCTAGAGAAGAGTTCGAAGTCTGCGACTCTGCAATAGCGGAATGCGAGTTATTTACTTCAATGTCCCGAGTCAGGGCATTGTAATCGATCGGGGCAATTACTCCAGTCCGAGTGCGAGTATGCTGGTACACTCCTTCTGGTTCTGTGTCAGATTCGTCGGAGCTGACCACTGGTTGCTTTCCCCTACTCCTGCTTGTCATATTTGCAGTGATTTCAGGGTACTCAGCGTCAGAGAAAGTCCTCCTTCTGTGGGAGCGATTTCTTTTAGCTGATCGGGGAGCTAGAGTCAACTGTCTGAATCCAGACTGTCGGCTTGCATATGAACTGCAACGGCACTCAGAGAGCATTGTGATAAGCCGTTCACAGTAACACGATGGAGTGATCAGACCAGCACTTCTCTTCCTTGTCAATAATCCCTTAGATCCGTGGGAGGGGGATCGAAGAGATTAGCCTCGGATTGTCGAGGGCTTTTCAACTTGCGAGAGTTCTCCTTGCTTCGCAAAGCTGAGACGCAAGGTTCTGAGACGTGGGGCTCATGAACGCAGCTCTTACGTTGCGGCACTGAAACGCGAGTCTGGCGTCTCTGCTGAGAAGAGACGCGGCTCTTGCGTTGCTGATTGTCGCATCTGGGTAGAGATGCTTGAGAAACGCAGGGTTGCTGGGTCCCGCGTACAGAGGCGCGGGTCTCGTGTCTTTGATAAAGAGCACGGACTTCGCGTTGCTGCTTGTGGCGTTTGGGAAGCGGTGCTTCAGAAACGCAAGCTTGGTGAATCTCACGTTTAGGTTGCCAAACGCGGACTTCATGTGTCTGACATGGTTCAGAAGAGACGCCGGTCTGAACCTCGCGTCCTACCTCTGTTGGACAAACAGTTGTTCCAACTTGTAGTTGACGCGCACGCCGCCTCTGTCGCCGCTTGGCATTCCGGTTACGTCGTGTGGGTTGAAGGGAACCCCCGGTAACCTAGCGCTGAGGAAGGGGATGAACAGGCTGAACATTAGGAACGTTAACCACGCGGATCTCCTGGGAGACGTTGACGCAGGCGTTACGCATGATGCGGTTAGCCACAACATCCTTCTCACCAGTCGTGTCTGAGAGGATCTCAGAGCGGACTTGAGAGCAAATCCCCGAAGAGACTTTGCGGTAGACCCGCGCCTTAGGGCTCTTGGAGCCAAAAGAGAGGAACTCTCCATACTTTGCTTGGTCGAACTCCACGACAAGTGATTCGACCATTTTTCCCATACAGGTGACGTCACCTTGCGCCACAACTTGCTCATCAGTAGAGAAAGTGGTCCTCAGCGTATTCGCCATCTCTTGTTTGGTGGGAGAAAAGTTTCTTGTAAAATTTCCTTGGATCAATGAAGAATTACAACGGATCAATACTCCTACTATAAGGGAGGGAAGATGTTTAGACTTGAATCTCCCCTTTGTTTAGTGCTGGGTTCTTGATATGACGGTGGAAAGTGAATCTTATTTTTCGTTGACCGGGTGAACGTTAGGACCTCTTGGGAATCCTCTCTTTGGATAGCAGACGGAGCAACACAGCTCCTATCCACTAGGAATCTCAAAGAGATTGTAAGCAAAGATAAACTTGTACGCAACAAGTTGTTAGAAGAATCGAATTCTCTTTTTCCTTTCAGTGAAAGTTTAAGAATTATCCGATCAACTGACCCCTTCTCCATAGCAAATGGGGCTATTTATAGAGTTTCAGGGGTGAACGTGCCCCCCTAAAAACGCTCCATAATGGGGGTTAACTCCCTCATTACGTGGGCAGTAATTGACCCAATAACGAGGGCAGTTTATACCGAGACGCGGGTTTTGAGCCTTGCGCCTTGTTGCTGAAGTGATGCTGAGACGCGGGTTTCGACCCTCGTGTCTTGGTTCTGCAGTAATACTGAGATGCGAGTTTCGACCCTCGCGTCTTGATGCTGCAGTGATGCTGAGACGCGGGTTTCGACCCTCGCGTCTTAGTGCTACAGTGATGGCTATGATTAGCCCTCCGTCTGGAGTTTGGACTCTGTTTTTGATGACTTATTTTTAGTGATTTTTAGACAGCCTACAATCTTGTCGTATTACCTCCATCCATGTTCTCTTCGGTCTCCCCTGCGCTCTTTTAACTTGCTCTAATTTGATACACTTTATTTGCCGGACTGGCGCATCTGTAGGTCTATGTCGCACATGACCAGATCATTGTAGGCAGTTTTCTCTTATTTTCTTTGTATAGAGGTTACACCTATCTTAGTATGAATATCCTCATTTCTTATCTTATCTCTCCTCGTGTTACCATACATCCAACGAAGCATGCGCATTTCTATTACACTCATCTTCTGTGCATGATATCTCTTTATATCCCAACATTCTGTGTCATATAATAAAGATGGCTTAATAGCAGTCTGATAAAACTTTCCCTTCAACCATAACGGAATATTACGATTACATAAAACTCATGTTGCGCTCTTCCATTTCAACCAGCCGGCTTGGATCCTATGGTTGACGTCACTATTTATCTCCCCATCCTTTTAAATAATAAAACTTAAGTACTTAAAATGATTGTTCATCGGTATTTCTTGACCATCTAGTGTCACAGTACTATAATCTTGGATTCTCTGTTTACTGAATTTACACTCCATATACTCTGTTTTGGTCCTACTTAATCTAAAACATTGAGATTCTAGAGTTTCCCTCCATAACTTCAATTTTGTATTTACCCTAGCTCTCATTTCATCAACTAGGACAATATCATCAGCAAATAATATACACCGCGGTATCTCATCCTGAATAGCTCTAGTAAGCTCATCCATCACTTTGGCAAATAAGAATGGACTTAGTGCAGATCCTTGATGCAATCTAATTGTGATAGAAAAATCACTTATTATGCCTCCACAAGTTCTGACATTTGCTACTACTCCATCGTACATGTCCCTGATTATGTCAATATATTTGATGGGGACTCTTTTTTTATCATTGTCCACCATAATACCTCTCTTGGCACCTTATCATAAGTTTTTTCTAAATCAATAAAGACCATATGCAAATTTCTCTCTCTCTCGAAATCGCTCTATAAGTTGACGAAACAAATGAATAGCCTCTATCGTCGATCGCCCCGACATGAATCTAAACTGGTTCTCTGATATTTTTCTAAATCAATAAAGATCATATGCAAATTTTTCATCAATAAACCTTTTATATACTAGTAATGGATTTTAATATCCTTCTTCTGCTAACATTTTTTTTTGTCTTGAAGGTTTACCAACCTCTTGGAAATATTAACCTAGAGTTTGGTGATTCCCACGTTCATGTATTCTTCATATGGAAGAGAACTTAAGTACTGCAACTGTAACAGTCAAGTATACTATTGATGGGGTGGAGTTCACAAGAGAGCACTTTTCTTCAAATCCGCATCAAGTGCTTGTGACCAAGATTTCTTCAAACAAATCAGGATGTCTCTCCTTTACAGTATCTTTAGACAGTAAATTGCATCATCATTCGAGTGTGGATGCTGCAAACCGAATTATCATGGAAGGCAGTTGTCCTGGGAAAAGAATCTCTCCAAAAGGAAATAAATCTGAAAATCCCAAGGGAATTCAGTTCTCTGCAATTCTTGATTTGCAGATAGGTGGTGATGCTGGCATGGTACAGATTATAGATGATAAGAAGTTGAAAGTTGAAAGATCAGACTGGGCTGTTTTAGTTCTAGCAGCTTCTTCCTCATTTGATGGGCCATTTACAAAACCCTCGGATTCTAAGAAGAATCCTAACTGGTTTCCATGAACACATTGAATATAATTAAGGACATGTTTTTCTCTAAGCTACTTGCATATCATTTGGATGATTATCAGAATCTTTTTAATCGTGTTTCCTTGCAACTGTCCAAAGGCTCCAATGTTACAAATGAAGATTGCCGTGTTACTTTTCTGAATCAGATCAGTTTTTATA